>MU227577.1:1851810-1874009 GCA_018584345.1 Thuja plicata | reverse complement strand
ACACTTTACAAGTTTAGTAGACTCTGCTACTAAAATTGTAGAAGATGAATATAAGAAGGAGAGATTAAATGAATTGGTAAAGAATTTTACCTTAGACCTAAAATCCTTAAAGATTGGGCAATCCATATTGAAAGAATTAGCAGCTAAAGGTAAGAAAGTGATAGCTAACTGCATGGACAGAGTGAAGTTCACCTCTGAGCACATTAAAAAGGTAGAAGAGGTAGAGATCATGGTGGAAAACATTAGGAAATCAGTTGAAACATCCATGCAAGACATGAACATTCGCAACAATGTTTATCAAGGGCAGTTAGACAAGATTGAGAAAGCTAAGTTGGAGATCAAAAAAATAAGAGTAAGACAAACTCAGTTGAGAAATGCACTTGCGCCATCTCTAGAAGTATTAAATGAGAACATCAAATAGATTGATGCCACCATTGTAACATATGATCAAGGTCCATGTATGGATTTGATGAAGATGGAGAAACTGACTTATGCCCTATGCACGCATCTTTAGATAGTTGATGCAATGAAAGTATTTTGGCAGAAAGAGATCCAATCTCTTCAGATTGTGTACCCTGAAGTTTACATGGAGTAAGTATTTAGAAGACTTACAAGTTTTTGTACACTTTTGTCATTAATTTCAAAGGGGGAGTAATATAGAATGTGTATATATGAGAAGCAATATATATATATCAATAAGATATTATGATATACAGTTATTTTTTGTGTTAAGTCATTTTGAGAAACTTGGCCACATTCCTTTGTTGCCATAAATGACAAAGGGGGAGATTGTTGGCAAGTTGACTTCTTGAGGATGCATGACTCATTTTGTGTTGTCATCATGGCAACAAATTCATACTAAGTTTTTGTCAAAGCTAACTCGGAAGGAAAAATGACTAAGTATGGAAATAGGGCAGACAAAGGTATTCAACGATCAACACATTAGCGCAAGTGCGAGAGATCAAGTCAGTGTATGCACATTCAGGTATATGTTGTATGAATCATGTACATGTTACATCTAGACATGCATAGTATAGAACAATAGTACGGTGAAGTTACAGGCAGATCAGTAGACTAGCAGTCCAGAAGACAGAGCATGGAAGCCGACTAGTGTTTTGATCAACGTAAATTATTTTATTATGTAATGGCTAAGTGCCTTTGGTTATATGTTTGTAATGATGTAATTAGAATTTTAGTAAACACGCTTGAGCTGACTTTTTTGGAAGCATTGTGTATTTTGTTTTAGGGTTGACTAGAGTCTTTTTTGGGTCGCACCTAT
This sequence comes from Thuja plicata, assembly GCA_018584345.1. Taxonomy (NCBI): domain Eukaryota; kingdom Viridiplantae; phylum Streptophyta; class Pinopsida; order Cupressales; family Cupressaceae; genus Thuja; species Thuja plicata. The sequence continues at coordinate 1,872,730 of MU227577.1, read as the reverse complement.
TCAGATATGAACATATAAGTATGTAATGTAAAGTTATGTTACAAGTGTCAATTATTATTTAAGAGGAGATATAGACGAGTAGTATGATGAAGTCAGTATATGATATAGCTCTTTAGGAGAGTAAGAGCATTCATGCACATAGAGAACTAATCAGACAACAGTGTCATCACAACAGTTCATTTTGATATAGTGTATATCATCTTTCAGAAGGTTGTAGCCTTCATCCTATTGGGTAGTGAGCCTAGGCAGTGAGCCATATACCTTTAATAGGGTTTTGTAAAAGACTCCTAATAGGGTTAGACCTTTAACCAGGTCATTATACTCATATTGTAAAGACTGCTTCTAATAGGGCAAAGGAACTTTAACAGGTTCATTATACCTAATACAATATTTGTGGGTGCTAATTCCCACCGGGGTTTTCCTCTGATCAAGGTTTCCCTGTAATCATATCTTGTGTTATGAGTTCTTATGTTAAGCTTCATTCAATGTATGTTTGATTTATGTTTAAGTTGCTGAAAAGTAAATAATAGACAAACACTGATTCACCCCCTCTCTCAGTGTTTCTAACACTTTTCCCAAAGGAGTTGAACTCCCCAAATACGATAAATACTTGGGTACATCTGACCCCCAAGATCATTTGAGGGAGTTTGGTTCCCTCTCTATAGAGTTTATACATGATACTACCTACCTCATGTGCCTCTTCCCACATAGTTTGGGAGGGTCAGCTATGGAATGGTTTTCTATATTATCAACTGGCATCAAAACTTTTGACGAAATTGCCAATTTATTTCTACAACACTATTCTCACAACATCCAACATCCGGTTCATATCTGAGATCTTTGCAAATTGAAACAAAATCATGGGGAATCCTTCTTGACATTCCTCCAGAGATGGATACAACTTTATACATGATATTCTCGCAAGATACCCGAATCTAAAAAGTTGGATATCTTTCTAGACAATCTTCTTCCCAACTTTGGGTATTAGGTATAGCTGCAAGGTCATCTAACCTTTGATGATATGATTAAAAAATCTATGAGAATTGGGACATCTATGATCAAGAAAGGAGAATTGACCTTACACAAGGAAAATAAACAAGGGTCTTCCTCCTCAAGCAAAGATTAACCCAAATTTCCCAACAAGAACCAAAATGTTGTGAATGATGGAGTTGTAGACAATGTGATTCCAAAGCCTTCAAAGGCTGCTTTTAATCTCACCACCACAATGCAAGCTACCAAGACCACTGAATAAGCTATGGTAAATTCCAAACTAAGTACTTCACAATTTTTTGGATCTAAACCTTGGGCTCCTAGACCCAAGCGTGAGTTCACTCCTTTAGGAGAAGCTCTTGATGCAGTTTATAAGACTCTCTTAGACAACCATTTACTCACTCAACTAGATAATTCATGACCTTATGTTTCACAACCAAGACCCTCTTGGTGGAATGAATCCGCTTATTGTGATTTTCACCAAAACAAAGGTCATAAAATGACTACTTGTCTTAAATTGTGGTATAAAATCCAAGATCTCATCGATAGTGAGGTTATTGCTGTGGGAGGTCACAACAAGAATTCTAATCACCAAGATTTCAAAGACCCATTTCCTCCTCATGGAAAAGGTGAATCATCTAAAGGCAAAAATACTGATGCCAAGGTCAACTATACATACACCAATAACGACAATGTCATTAATATGGTTGAACATGATGATACTAAATACTGTAATGTCATCATTCTCAAGGGAAGGGAGGATACTCCCAAGCCCAAAACACCTTTCCTCTTGTGAGGGTCTACGCCTCAGTCTTCTGAACAAGAATAGTCTCAGGTCAGTGCTAATGTTGTTATTTGATCTCGCGCTAAGATCATTCTCAAAGGCCATGAGCCTTCTATGTCTACATAACCACAACCTACAAACAAAGCTAATGTTGGCTCTGTCAATAAGAATTTTAAATTGGGTTCCTCATCTAATGCTACCAATTACAGCATTCTTGATTAATTGCAATGTACTAATGCCCAGATCACTATTTTTGAGCTGCTAAAAATCTCACTTGCTCACAGGGAAATCCTGGACAAAGCCCTCACCGAGGCAAATGTCCCAAAAGATATTGATCTCAACCAGTTTCAATCCATGGTAGGTCACTTGACCTCTACCCATTACTTGTCTTTCTATGAGGAAGATGACCATTCTTTGAGTCACCCACATAATAACCCTCTGCACATTGAAGTCATGATTGTTCCAAAGCGTGTTCACCATGTTCTCATAGATAATGATGCTAGCCTCAATATTTGCTGTGCTAGTTTCCTTACTGAGTTAGGCTATGACAAAGACTACATTGATGCCTGCAAAAATATTACTATTAAGGCCTATGATGAAGAAGAATACAAATCTAAGGGGTTAGTTGTGTTTCCAATCAGAGTTGGCCCTATTGAACGAGATGTTATCTGTCAAGTGCTTGAAATTCCTTTGGCATACAATATTCTATTAGGCAAGACATGGATCCATGAAATGCAAGCTATCCCTTCAACATACCATCAGTGCATTAAGTTCCCATTCCAAGGATCTAAAGTGACTATACCCACTAATACATGCTATGATTGCAATGCCCTCACAAAATCTGCTGACATCTTTGTGCCTACCAACAGAGAATCTATTGAGCTCCTTGAGACTAAATTAAAAGAAATGGAAAAGAGTTTGACACTCAAAGAAACTGACATGGGAGGATATTAGATTGAACCTGTGCTATTTGTTACATCTCTGCCTTTGTCTCCACGTTCTTTTGGGAGACCTTCTGAGAGCACTGAACCTTCTATGGTTCCTCCTCCAACAAAGTATGGTGGTACCTTTATACAAGCCATGGTACCATTAACAAAAGAAGCTAAAAACAAGGCTATCAAAGCTTGGATCTATAAAGGAGAAGAAAATTTTGGACAAACTACTCCCCCTTATGACATAAAACCTGAGTAGTATGGAAAAGGTCTATCTATTATGCAACGTTTTGGCTACAAAGGAAATGGTCTTATAAGTGCAAATCATAAGGGATTGATCGCACCACTTGAAGCTATTGGTCACAAAACATGTGACTCTATAGGTATAGGCTTCAAGAAACTCACATTTCAACAGGGGATAAACAAGTTTGTACCTCGAGAAGATAAACAACCAATACCTGAAGAAACATCTAAAACTGAAGAATTTGAAGACAATTTTGAGGAGGATAGTTTTCCTTGTCCTATTCCTCTAGACCTGGTGGCATTCTTTGCTGATCCAGATGACTTTATACCACGTGTCAGTATAGTAGAAACTAACAATGATTCTGATGGCACCACTTCACTTTCTCTATTAACCTCTGAGGAGTGGAAAGAAATACAAACTATAAATCCAAGTCATCAAGGTGATTTATACATACCTCCACACTTTCAAGAATAGTTTGAACAAGAATCCCAACCACTTCTCACTACACAAGAAGTAGATAGGTCAAAAGGTGCTCATCTGACCATAGCAAAGGTTTTAGGTAGAACCCATCCAAACTAGGGACAAAGGGTTTATTTCACCCATGTTCTTGATATGACATCCAATGATGAAACATACTCTCATGAGTATGATTTTGACAGCTTCTCATATGCCACCTCTGACAGAGATATAGATACAGTTCACACATATGATAACCATCTTGAAGTAGGTGAAGGGTCTAGTGTAAGGTCAAATGAGTCTGACTCCATAGCTGTTAACGTGTCATCTACTATGGTCGCTAGGAATCAAAGGAATTTGACTATACCTCTAGATGGGATTGCTTTAGGTCTCGACTTGCTTGTCCATGCTTTTGATGATTATACCATGAACGCACTTGAACCCATCACTTCTCTTTCACTTCACCATCCTGAGCTTATAGACTAGAACTCTACCTCCCCATCTAATGAAGTCCTTACATTCTAGAACAATTATGCTCTTGCCTATTACCTACACACTGTCAAACTTGTAATGTACTCCACTAGCGAAGAAAGTGTCAACATGACTAAGGATGACATCAAGTATCTTAGTCACAAAATCAAAAGAAGAAAAAATAGGTGCTCTGATGGTGAAAACCACATTGTGGCAGTATCAGAGCCTAAAGTAGTCAAAACAAAGGACGTATCCAAGGGTGAAAACCTCTCCGAGGCACCTGAGGATGAGATACTTGATGCACTTCTAAGTCATTTCTAGGAATGATCATCTATGCTTATTGAACCAACTCAACCAATAAAATTGGGTACAGAAGCTAAACCTCAGATCATTCACTTGGTACAATCACTATCTGAGGCAGAAAGAGAGGAATTCACTACATTCTTCTGGAGTAAAAAGATAAAATTTGCATGGAAATATTCAGACATGCCAGGATTAGACCCTAATCTAATCATGCAACATTTTTCCATTGCACCAGGTGTCAAGCCCATCAAGCAAAAGCTTCAAAAAATGCATTCGCATGTGGCTCTAATTGTCAAAGCTAAATTGGAGAAACTTCTTAAGGAAATATTTATCAGAGTAATTGACTATGTAGAATGGATCTCTAACATTGTTCCTGTATCAAAACATGATAAAGCTATCCAAGTCTACACAGACTTCAGAGACTTGAATCTGGCATGTCCTAAGGATGACTTCCCATTGCCCAATATTGATATGATTGTAGATATGACAGAAGGGTATAAAATGTACTCACTAATGGATGGTTTCTCTAGATACAACCAAATAAAGATCATGCCAGAGGACCAAGAGAAAACTACTTTCACATGTGCATGGGGCACTTTCTATTGGAATTTCATGCCCTTTGGACTAAAAAATGCTGGTGCTACATATCAAAGAGCTACCACTAGTATATTTCATGACATGATGCATAAAACAATGGAAGATTATGTGGATGACACTCTAGCAAAAATCATGCACCGAGAGAAACATCTTGCGGATCTAGGTCCCATACTAGATCACATGGAAAATTTTAGTTTGAGGTTCAATCCTAAGAAATGTGCATTTGGCGTAACATCTGGAAAATTGCTTGGTTATATCATCTCTGCAAAAGGCATTGAAGTGGATCCTGTGAAAGTACAAGCTATCATGGAAATGCCACCACCAAAGAATATCAGACAAATGAGAGGACTTCAAGGTCGACTACAGTCTATCTGACACTTCATCTCACAACTGGTGGACAAGTCACAACCATTCACCAAGACTTTACACAAGGGTGTGACTTACCAATGGAGCAAAGAATGTGATGAGGGGTTCCAAAAAATTAAACAGTATCTTGAAAACCCACCAATCTTGATGCCTCCTATTCATGGGAAGCCACTTATACTTTACATCTCTTCTACAGATGCATCATTGGGTATCCTATTGGCTCAAGAAGATCAACACAACAAAGAAAGGGCTATCTATTACATTAGTAGAACTCTGGTCTCATATGAAACAAAATATTCTTCTATAGAGAAGGCTTTCTTTGCAGTAGTATTCGCTTCACAAAAAATGTGACACTACATGCTAGCTCATACTAAATGTCTAATTGATAAAAATTATCCTCTAAAATATTTTCTCAGTAAAGATACCCTCAGGGGTAGACTAGCTAAATGGGTCATTCTTTTCAGTGAATTTGATATTGAGTATGTAGAAAGGAAGGCCATTAAGGGACATGCAATTACAAATCAATTGGTAGAAGCACCTCTAGTAGATCATCAACCATTGCACATTGAATTCCTAGATGAGTCCATATTACTTCTCACACATCGATCCTGGACTATTTTTTTTGATGGTTCATTTACCCAATAGAGGTAAGGTGCTAGGATATTGTTCATTACACCTCAAAGGTATTCTTTACCAAAAGTATATAAGATGTTGTTTCCTTGTACAAACAACATTGCTGAGTATGAAGCCTTGATCAATGGTATGAAGATCGTCCTTGAGTGGCGAGTAGATGAAATCAATGTCCTTGGAGATTCACAGTTAGTCATTAATCAAGTAAATGATATCTATCAAACAAAGGATGACAAGCTGTTGCCTTATAAACGGTTGGTTGATGACCTCAAAAAGTATTTTTCTCACATCATATTTCAACAAGTTCCAAGGGCAGATAATAAAGTAGAAGATGCCATGGCTACTCTTGCTTCCATGCTATAGATGCCAGAAAATTATTTTCAACATGAATTCCTAGTGGAGACGTTATGCTACCCAGCCTATGATTCTCCAAATTCCTAGATGATCTATTTTGTCATTAGACATGGCTCATCTCGCTACCATCAAATCTTTTCCTACCTTCATGACCAGATTGTTCTAGACACTTACACCCAGAATGAGAAATGTCACTTAATGTACAGTGCTTCATGATTTGTCATCATAGCTAACGACTTGTATAGGCGCGGTCTAGACGGTACCCTCCTTAGGTGGTTAGAACCCGATGAGTCCAAATGTGCGTTAGTAGAGGTGCATGAAGGCATCTGTAGGTCTCACTCTAATGGCCTGACATTGGCCCGTAAACTTATTAGAGCTGGTTACTATTGGCTAGATATGGAAAAAGAAGCTACACAGTTTGCTAAGTCTTGCAAACAGTGTCAACTACATGGTAATTTGATTCATGCTTTAGCCAAGGAGCTTATTCCCTTCATTACTTTTTGGCCATTTCAACAATGGGCCTTTGACTTGGTGGGTCAGATTTATCCCTTGTCCTCAAATGGACATAAGTTCATCATCATAGCTACAGACTATTTTACCAAGTGGGTAGAGGCAGTCCCTCTCACCATTGCCAATGGAAAATTAGTAGCTATGTTCATTCTCAAGTACATCATTTGAAGGCATGGTGTACCCTCAACAATAATAACTAATAATGGGGGGCAATTCAAAAATAAGGATTTGTCAGAGCTATGCTCTAAGTTCAAAATTACTCAGTATTGGTCTTCCATCTATTATCCTCAGGGTAATGGACATGCAGAAGCATCCAACAAGATAATCCTTAAAATCCTGCATCACACAGTACACAAATCTGGATGAGATTGGCATCTCTGAATCAATCTAGCTCTCTGGGCATACATGAAAAGCATAAGAACACTGACAGGGGCTACTCCCTATGCTTTGGTTTATGGAGCAGATGTTGTATTACCAATTAAGGTTGTGATTCCTTCTCTACGAGTCTCCCTGAAAGGCTTCATTACTAATGAAGATAAAAAATATCTCGGCTACAAGAGCTAGAACTACTTGATGAATGTTGGCAAGTGGCATTCGATCACCTTAGAGCATATCCAAAAAGGATGTCCAAGAGCTATAACAAGAAGGTTAGACCAAGGGATTTCCAAGCGGGTGACCTCGTTTTGAGGGAGAACCCTAAGAATCAACAACATTAGATCCAAAAAGGAAAATTTGAACCAAATTGTCTTGGTTCGTATGTTTTCATTGCAGTGTTTAGGTCTCGCACCTATCAAATTTCTACTATTAAAGGGGAGAAAATCAAGGAGCCCATCAATGCTCTCCATCTGAAATGGTTCTACAGCTGAGACATCTTTAGTGTGGTCATGTATATAGTAAATTCCTAAAAAAATTCTAAAAATCTAAAAAATGTCCTGAAAAAATGATCATCTTAGTCAAAACCTAGCAATAGGCTCTTTGATGTATCTCCAAAAAAATCTTATATTCCAAAAATAAAAAAAAATAAAAAAATACAAAAAAAGAGAAAAAGAGAAAAGGGTTCCATTGATGAAAACCTGGCAAACAGGCGTCATGGTAGCAAAAAAAAGAATTTCTGCCAAGAAGGTGAAAATCTGGTAAATAGGTGCCTCTTGTTCCATATTTCTATATCTATCGCAGCACCACTTGGCTTTACACATTTGCTTTCCTGCACAGCTGCTTTCCTACTTTCCTGCTTGCATTTGCTTTTCCACATGTTTTCAATTACCCATCAAGACACCAACTTACATGGATTAAAACTGGTCATACTCTAGGGACAACCCTTCTATTCTAGGGGGGCACTATCCTATCACCTTTTGGAATCTACTTCGTGATAGTGACTAGTGGTTCTCATTGCGTTCGCCAACTGTCGCTTAGCTTATACTGAGTTATCTCTCCTTGAGAATCTCTATCACATCAGTCACCAGTGGTTCTCACTGCATCTGCCTACTGATGCCTAGCTAGTACTACGATCTCTTCATTTGAGAATCTCTCTCACGTTAGTCACCAGTGGTTCTCACTGCATCTGCCTATTGTCACTATAATTTTGAGATTGCTCCATCCGTTATAGTTGGTGTTATACTCAACACTCTATTTATTGATACTCAGTCTTGATGATTCTTTGCTTTAGTTTGTACATAGCTTTCGGTCACTTTCGTGACACTCTGGCTCCTTTGCAAACCCTACTGACTTGACTTTGATTTAGCACCTTACACCTGGGGGTAACCACATCTAGTTTGTCCTCACAACATACGTCAAGTCAGTCACTACTACTAGGGGAATGGGTCCCCTAATATACTCGCATCTTTGGTTTACACCCGAGTCAGTAATCTTGTCAGTTCTGAAGGGAAACTCTCTACTGACACAAACTGATGTTTTTCAACACCACCATAAACTGTGTTTTTCAACACTATCTTTGGACACATCTGTGTTTTTTAACACACATCGGATATCTCAAACATAAACATCTATCGATAACAATCAAACACAATGTACTCACAAGCACAACGATGTTTTTCAACACTTCATCCACATATAAATTCACAAACTTTGAAACTGGCTAAGCTATGCTTGAATCTTTCTTTGTATGCTATCTATTCTCATGGATTTCATTTCTATTTTGTTTGTCTACTGCTTGTTGGTGTAACCCTGATGATTCGGCAACGTCAAATAAACAGGGTATATGTGATAAGAGCTGCCACACTAAGGTGCAAAAGCCTCACATCCCTATATATGGTTTATTTGTACACCATGGTGAGGTCGGTACTATCTCCTTGCATGTTATTGCTCTATTTGTTTACACATGATCGCACTCATGGTTATCTTGGCTTTGAATGCCTCGAAACTGGTGTACTCTTGCAACATTAACTGGAAACAATGTTTAGGTCATCTTGGCTTTTGTGCCCTAGGGCTTATGTTTGTTTCCTACATTTTATCCGATGCAAGTCATATTCATATCCTTATGGTTGCATTGTGGCACTAGTAAGGGTTGTATTGACTTCGATGTTCCAAAAAAATGCTCAATGATGATGATTTTATGATGGGTCTCACAACCATGTCCTAGAATTGCATTTTCATATTGCATCTAGCATAGGATTGCATTTTCATTCTAGACTTGCATTGTGGATCAATTCAGTGTTCTCTTCATTGCATTATCCTGGGTTCATACATTGGGGAGTTCTTCTTCACTGTCCTAGTTTCATCACGACTGCACAAGTGTTTGATCCTCGCTCTCGATTCTTCACATGTTCTTTTGGTTAGCATTCATCATCCTGCATGAGATGTTAGTACCATATACATTACACATTCACAACTCATTATCATCTACACATTGCATTTGCATATTCTCATTCATAAGTGCATTCACATCCATCATTTACATACATACATCTTTGCATCTACATCAACATGTGCATCGCCTACACTTATAAACATCACATACATGTGCATTTCATACATTTACATATATTCAAAAACATGTTCATACATTTGCATACATTCTAACTCATCTAAAACATCTAAGAATATAGGAAACATCTCATAAAAAGACAACATGACACATGTGATGATACCAAAAGATGAGCTCATATATATATATATATATATATATATATCCAAAGTGTTGATATAAATACAAAATGGTGCTACTCGAGCACGATCTATCTCAAAATAATGATACAGTACATGGATGCCAATGCATTAGATACATCCTATGATCTCATCTCTCAATCTATCAAACTAACTCTAGCCTTCTCCCTTGTCACTTGGAGGAGGTGGAGGCATATCTGGTGGAGGTGGTGCCTGTGCACCCTCTGACCCTTTGGCATATGTCAAAAATATGGCAACCTGTGATGCCTCATCAGGCACCACCCCTATATAAGACACATAGTAGTAGGCCGCCCGGGTGGTCTGATGTCAAATCTCCTCCTAAGATATTTGCAGCTGCCCTTAGAGATCCTGTACCTCTCGATCTCTATCTAAAATTCATGCATCTCGCATGGCTACCTATACCATCAAGTCTCCAAACAATCTGGTTAGTTGTCATACCCTCTCCCTCGCTCTATATAGGGCCTCCTGTGCTTGGGGCGGTGCATCACCCTATCCTGACTCCTATGCTGACTGATCGTCCTACATCGGGTCCTCCTATGGGACCTCCTATTGCTCGACCTAATCCTGTATATCCTCTAGCTGCACACCCATCCTCCTCCTACTCTACTTCCCGCTTCCACTGGCACCGGGATCTATCCTCATCTCACATGCCGGTATGTCCACTTGTACTGTATGTGGATGCGGCGCTGGGTGTGGTCTCTGCAGTGGTGGAACCAAAGGAACCTACTGCTAGACCACCTATGGAGGGACTACCTACCCTCGACCTTCCATACCGAATGGATCTGTGAACCTAGGGAATGGATGTGTCACAAAGTGCTCCTGATACTCTATGGTCATGCTGCCATCTACCACATCTCTCAAGTAATCCCACTATCTTGGGACCAATTCTTGTATGTCGATCATGGTCTATCCCTGATCTAGCTTCATCAGCCAACCTCTCCTCACCTCATCTATAAATCGAGCATATGCAGTATACTCCTGTGATATATCCTGTGGTCAACCAAACTATCACCATACCCGCTTCTATGGGAATCTCTCAATCACAGTAATAGAGCGACCAATCATCACTCGTGAGCAACACATATAACTCAGCTGCTCTACATCATCATCCCATGGCTCTATCAATATCCATGGTCTCCATACTACTACTGCTAGGTCATCGAGCTGGGCTCACCACTGATCTATCTTACTCAGTGCTGGTTGAGTAATCATGCCTCTGTACCTACAGATATATGGCTCTAAAGGCCGCCTCAAATCATCAAATATCATCCAAGTCACGGGAAGATGATCCCATGCCCATACCTATAATACGAATACCCCATCCACCATGCTCTTTGCCTCTTGATAGATGATCTCATGCATCTCATGATACATGTGGGCCAACATGCACTAACCCCATCCATAATGTCTGAGCCAGGCTAACATCTGTTGTAACATCCTGCCCCAGCCACACTCCAAACCATGCTGTCCATGATTAGGCATCAAATAGCAACCAAGGAAGCATGCTAATACCACTGGAAATCTATGTGTGGGTCCATACACACTAATGAGATCCTCCCATGGGATAGCTCTCCCCATGAAAAGGTCATCTTGTAGTATCTCTCTCAATGCTAGTGTCTTGAGTCTAGGCTGCACCTCATACTCCACCCTAGCTCTGTGGAAGGGAATCCTCAATATCCTGTAAATTTCCTTAGGGGTCACTGTCATCTCACCCTGTGGAAGTTAGAAAGTGTTCATTTCTGAATGAAAACGCTCAACAAGTGCTCCCAATAACCCGTGATTTACCCGAATCTCAGGTACATCATAGAGAGATGTAAGGTCCAAACTATCTAGATGCACTATCTCTGTGTCCTCTAACTGTGCTACTAGTCTACTAATGGCTGGGTGGTGTGATTTGAATGCAATATCTAGGAAGTCAACCTGCAAGACATGCCAACAATAGTGCATGATTAGTGATCTGAGATAATCAAAGCATAATGAGACAATTAAGCATTAAAGACATCCTATAGACAAGAACAACGCTAATGTAGATGCCATTAGATGTGACACAGACTTATTTCATGTCCTAACTGCTCACTTTTCTCCATGAGAAGAAGCAGATTTTCACGCAAAAAAGTACTCTTTTATGCGAAGAAGTTTTTCAGGTTGCACAAACTTTGATGTTTGCGAGAACTTTGCTTCCAACTCGCGTGAGAAAAACACCTATTGGAGGGTTTCTCATGCGAATGTGGGTACTCTCCCGCATGAGACTTCCCACCGTATGGTGCAAGAAGGAGTTTTTTTGCATGAAATTTCCCTACGAGCCGCGCGAAGAAACTACTTCTTCGCGTGAAATCCCGCGGACAGTTTCTAAAAATGTGGAAACAATGCAAAAAATTGACTAAATACAGTAAAACTGGAATTGATAGAGAGGTTTATTGACCACTTACCGGAGGTCCATACCCGGCTGACCGATTGTGCCTCCTAGATCGCTCGAATCGATGTGTACTATAGGGGACCACCATTTTTGCTCAGAGCTCCGTTTACAAAAGTCAAAAGGTTGAATTGATTTGAAAATGACCTTTTGGTCCATATATAGGTTTTGACCTTATTTTTCAAAGTGCTCCATTTTGCGCAAAAAGTTCACCATTACCTAATTCGACTGCTCTAAATCCATTTTCGTGATTGAAATTAAAATCTGACACTTCTATATAGCTCAAAATTGCATTTAGAATTTTTTGGGACCGACACGATCGGACGCTTGTGTAGTCAACTTTCTGATGTCACTTTCTTGTCAGAATCATATCTTGTCATCATTTTCTCAAATCTTTGACTTTTTTCCTCAAAAGTCAGCTCTGGTCAACTATGGTCAACCCTAGTTAAACTTGGTCAACTAGACCTCAAAATCACTTGAAATTAATTCTGAATCTTCTGAATTCTTCCATAATCTATTATGAGTTCTTCTTAATCTTTGATTCAACATCTATCTATGATTTGTTCGCTCTCCATCATCATTATGACATGTCATCTTTCCATTTCGCTCCCGAGGGGGCAAGATGATTACATCATTGAATTTATTTACTCATTGCTAGGGGCATCTCATCACTTGGGGCATGTTCAGTTTTTCACACTTCATGGTCAAAAATGGATACTCCACAATCAATAGGGGCATCTCTATTCCCTACATCTCATCATCTTTTAAGCATCTGAGCAATCTAACTTAGATTCTTGAGGATCAAGCTTCGTTCTGGAGATGATTCTCGAAAACTCATCTATTGGGAATTGGGGCAATCTAACCCTGACTCCTGAGGATCAAGCTTCATTCTAGAGATGATTCTCAAAAACTCGATCTGACCAGTGTCTGGGCAATCTAACCTAGATATTGGAGGACTAAGCTCCATTCTAGAGATAGTCCTAAAAACCTCTATTTACTATCTTTTGAGACAGGTATCGGGGCAATCTAACCTTGAATCCTAAAGGTTAAGCCTCATTTCAGGGATAGCCTTATGAAAGATGTCAATCTAACTAGCCTTGGCAATCTAACCTAGATATTGGGGGACTAAGCTTCATTCTGGAGATAGTCCTAAAATCTCTATTGATTATCTTATTGGACAGGTATCGGGGCAATCTAACCCTGACTCTTGAAGGTTGAGCCTCATTCTAGGGATAACCTTGTGAGAGATATCAATCTATTTAGGTATCGGGGCATTCTAATTCAGATCCCTGAGGATCAAGCTTCATTTTGGAGATGATTCTCAAAATCTTAATCTATTAGGTATCAGGGCATTCTCACCTGGATCCTTGAGGATCAAGCTTCGTTCTAGAGATGATTCTCAAAATCTTAATCTATTAGGTATAAGGGCATTATGCACCTGCTGCAATGTTTTATCCACTCCAAAGTGGCCTCACAAGATTCCTTGGTGTTTTTCCTTCACAATGTTCTCCCTCATTGAGCCTTGAGGTATACACATAAGATGACCTTTGAACAATAGGCCTTCCTGCAACACATATTCACTAAAATCCACCTTGAACCCCTGTTGAAATTTAATACAAACTTCATAAGCTACCTTGAAATCCTTGTCTTCCTTGTAGAGGTCTTTTAGATCATCCATTCCTACACTTCATAGTTGTACCTCCTGGATTGTAAGTACTCTTCTACTAAGAACATCTACAACCTTGTTGCTAACCCCCTTCTTGTGCTTAATGACAAAGGTATAAGCTTGTAATGCTTCCACCCACTTCATGTGCCTCTGATTTAGTTTTTCTTGTCCATTGAGGAAACTTAAGGCATGATTATTACTGTAGACCACAAACTCCCTAGGTAATAGGTAGTGTCTCCACTTCTTCAAGGCTTGTACCATGGCATATAACTCCAAATCATAGGTGGAGTATTTTTGTTTTGCCTCATTCAACTTCTTAGAGAAGAATGCCACAGGGTGTCCCTCTTGGCTTAGCACTGCTCCTATAGCCAGCTTGCTAGCATCACACTCTACCACAAAGAGTTTATTAAAGTTAGGGAATCTAAGTGTAGGTAGCTCTACAATCCTCTTTTTCAACATCTCAAACCCCTGATCTGCTGCTACTCTCCATTCAAAATTGGGGCACATACATGACTGAAGTTTCTCACAAATTTCCTATAATAGGAGGCTAATCCATGGAAACTCCTAACATCCCATATGGACCTAGGTGTAGGCCACTCCAAAATGGACTTAACTTTATCAGGGTCCATTTTCATACATCCATTAGAAACCACAAAACCAAGGTAGACTAGTTCAATTTTGAGAAACTCACACTTTTCTTGATTTATCATCAACTTCTCTTTATGTAGCTTTCTTAAGACCATCTCTAAATGCTTTAGGTGCTCCTCCTTGGACCTTCTAAATATCAAAATATCATCATGGTAAACTATTACAAACTTACCAATAAATTATGCCATCACTTCATTCATGAGCCTTGTGAATGTGTTAGGTGCATTACTTAGGCCAAAGGGCATTACTAGCCACTCATATAGACCCTCATTGGTATTAAAATCTATTTTCCACTCATCACCTGTCCTCACCCTTATCTGATGATACCCTGACTTCAAGTCCACCTTAGAAAAGTAACAAGATCCACCAAGATTGTCCATCATGTCTTCTATCCAGGGCATTGGGAACCTATATCTGATTGTGATCTTGTTTATAGCCCTGGAGTCTATACACATCCTCCATTTTCCATCCTTCTTAGGTGCAAGTACTATTGGCACAACACATGGGCTCAAACTCTTCCTTATCAACCCCTTATCCAGCAAATCTTGGATTTATTTTTCTATCTCTGCATTTTGTCTTGGTGTCATCTTATAGGCAGCCTTGTTTGGAAAATTTTCTCCATGTATAAGGTCAATCTGATGACTCACATCTTTCATAGGTGGTAAGGCACTTGGCATACCATTATCCACTATTTCATGATACTTCTCCAACAAATCTTGTATATCTGGTAGCAAACAAACTTTCTCCTTAAGTCTCCTCCTTTGGTTTGATCACTACCGCACAACATACTCCCTTCTCCTTCTTCATGGCCTTTAGAAACTCTTTCCCACTTAATAACATCAAACTCATTCCCACATGGTTCTCTTCATTGGGTTCTTGCAATGGATCCATTTGGAATTTATTTCCTAGCTTGGTGATGACATAATTGTTCTTCTCTCCACCATGTATGGATTTAACATCATACTGCCATGGACATCCTAGGAGAAGATGACATGCATCCATAGGTAGTATGTCATGTAGGACCTTGTCCTTATAGTCTCCAATCTCAAAATCAACCATAGTTTTCTCATCTACCACTATTTGTTGACCCTTGTTCAACC
The DNA here is from genome assembly GCA_018584345.1 of Thuja plicata. Classification (NCBI taxonomy): domain Eukaryota; kingdom Viridiplantae; phylum Streptophyta; class Pinopsida; order Cupressales; family Cupressaceae; genus Thuja; species Thuja plicata. Next base: position 1,857,122 of record MU227577.1, on the reverse strand, counting down.
ATGAAACCTTGTAAGGTGTGGTATGAGGTATCCTTCTCAACTTCAATTTTTCCACCATCTCAGTGGAAACTATATTCTTAGTGGATCCAAAGTCCACTATAACCTTGAAAATATTCCCATGAGACCTACAAGTTGTCTTGAATAAGTTCTTTCTTTGGGGTGGCTCTATGGTGTTAGGTACCTTCAATAAGGTTCTCCTTAACATCAAGTTTTCTCCATCTAGTACTGGCTCTCCCTTGGAAATGGGTGAAGTAACACTTTGAGTTTCATCTTCTTGAACTAACTGATTCCTTCTATCCCCCATTGAAGATGAGGAAGCCTTCTCTAGACACCTTCCCATTGTGTGACCCACTTGGTTGCAATTATATCACCTACAAGTGAACACTAAGTTAGATATCCCTTGGGGTTGGGACCTACCTCTTGGTGATCCTCTACCTCTATATCCTCCCCTTTGGAAAGATCCTCTATACTGATTTCTGTAACACCCAAAGTTGGCATCTTGCAACCCTAACCAATTTTGTTGAATTTTTCATTCTTCTAAATCATCAAAGTCCTATTGTACTAGACAATTCTGAGTTTTGACTGACTCTACTCGACCTAAGTGTCAAATGTAGAAAATTCCAAATCTGCATTAATTATACATTATGTTTAATTCCTAAATACCTATTGGCTAAACAAACCCTATGATTGAATTAATTTAATTATAAAGTCCTAGCACTTTAATTAAATTAAATTCGCCCTCTTTAGCTAAGACACATAAAAAGGGAATTAAATAATATTTTATTATTAAATAAATATCCTTATTTCAATAATTGAATTTAATTATTTAGATAATTGATAAAAAAATAATTATGAGGTCATATTCTATTTAATTAATTAAATATTCTCTCAAAAATCTTTCCTATTTTCAGAAATGGAAACTTTGAATTAATTGTTCTTGAAAGAGAAAGAAAACAGATAAATCAAAGAAAACAGTTAAAATCAAAAGAAAATAGTTAAATCAAAGGGAAAACAATTTATTGTTTTCTTTCAAAGAAAGATTTCTATTTTAAACTGGCTTTTCTATCTATTTTATTTCAAGAAGGAAAGTTTCTATTCTGAACAACCTCTGAGTCTATAAAAGAACTCCCATTCTTCATTCAAAACCCTTACTAAATTTCTAGTCATATGCATTGTTAGAATACTGAATTGTTGCTACATTCTTAGTTCATAATCTCATATAGAATAATCTCATTTTGCAATAGATTAATTTCAATTTATATAATAATATCATTGAAACCATGGCATAGTTTTAATCTCATTTCTAGTTTAAATGGATCATTTAGATTAATCTTGCATGTTTCATTTCTAGATTAATCATTGCATTGCATTCATGGAAGCATAAATCCTTCGTTCTAGATTGGTCTAATGTTGTGAGACTCTCATTCTAAGAGCTATTTCGAAACTCTGTCTGGATAGAAGGCAACAGGTCAAATCATACAGACAGAAAAGATGAATAATCTTATATTCATTCTTGTGTGTATTTGATGAATAAGGACTATGTTAAAGTGTATGGTTGATTAACAAGGCCAAATTTACCACATACAGTTTCCTCCACTATTATCCATGGTTTGGCTATCTTCTTGTCTATTAGGGCTCTATCCTCTACCAAAGTTACCCCTGCATCTCTGGAAACCTCTATTATTTCTTCCACCTCTCCCTCTTTGATGGAAGTCATTTCTTCTTCTTGCTTTATCCTCTGCTCTCAAAGCCTACTGAAAGAATTTGTGCATACTGTCTAGAGCCATCATGCTTATCTCATCTTGTATCCCTTTGCCTATCCCATTGAGATACCTTGCCACTTTATCCATTTCATCTTCTTATCTCCTAGCCCTTAGGCTTAGTTTATGGAACTCCTCTGTGTAGGTACTTACTGACATTTCTTTTTGTCTCAAATTCTGGAGTTTTTGATACATTTGTATTTCATAATCAGTGGGCAAGAATTGTTCCCTCAGTTTGATTTTCATCCTTTCCCAAGAAGTAATATTCTTCTTACCGCTACCCACTCTATCATCTTGAATTATGTTCCACCACACCAATGCAGATCCCTTGAGTCTAGCCTTAGCATAGCTGACCCTCTTCTCCTCTGAGACTTCTTTGTATTCAAATTGGTTGTCAATGGCTTCAATCCAATCTAACATCTCTTCTCCATTTAGACTACCATAGTAGTAGGGTATGTGTTCTATGCTATCCTTGTTTAAGGATTTGAATGCATTTAAGAACACCTTTTGCTCCTTGTCTATCTCAGGTTTTTTTCCCTTGTTGGATGACTCCTTAGTTTGACTATCATCATCCCATCACTTTCATCTCCCCATTCAGTGATCTTCTTTTTGCTTTTTGTCTCGAACACATGAGCCTTCTCCAAGAGGCCCTATACCAATTATACTATTGCATCCTTAATCATTTCCTTGGGATGCATACTATCAACCTCTTTACTGTCTTGACTCTCCTCCCCTTCATGCATACACAATCTTCAAAGTATTCCCGCTCTGATACCACTCTGATGCAGAGGGTATGACAATCTAGAATGTTTCATCTCTCCTAGGTGCTTGTTTGCCTTAATTAACCATCCAATGGTTGTTCTTTGTTGGCTCTTCCACCAATTAGGATCTCCTAGACCCTCTACCCCAACTTCTCCTCCAAGGTATAGTTGGTTCTTGGAAGTCCCCAAGATTTGTAAGCTCAACTAGTCCAACTAACTAACCAAAAGCTTAGCTTTCTTCACCACAACACCACCTAGATTGTCAATCCTCTACCTAGGATCTTCCCAAACACTTGTTGAGACTCTCCATATACTTCTTAACCCTTTCTTGGTCATTTTTCATCCATCAAAACTCTCCAAGTTGCCTCACCAATCCAGTTGGTCTTTAACTCACTGGGAGGGCTAATTGCTCAACTCCTTGTAGGTCTATTTTCACCGATTTTGGCCTATTGCTTCCAAAATTCCAAAATTCCCAAATGACCCCACAAAATAACTTGAAATTCTTCAATAGATCAATCAACCCTATCAGAATCCAAAACCATGACCTTTGATGGCACCCAAAACTCTACTTTCTTGCAAGCCCTAGTTTATAGCCTATTAATTAGACCTCTAGATCAGTGATCAAGAACAATTGAAAAAATTTTCTCCCTTCATTGATTCACCTCCAACCACCATTGAATCCTTTTAGGATACTTTCTAGTGCATTTAGAAATGCCACTAAGTCTTCCCCAAAAGGTATTGGGTGCTCACACAAATCCGATCTTCTCCCTGTCCTAGCTCACCTGGTTTCACTTGTCATCCATAGGGCTTCATCTTTGGCCTATGAAATCCAAAGAGACAACAAAAAAAAAAACTACAAACCTATCTACAAACCCTAAACCTAATTTCCCCTTAGTTTCAGACACATCGACCAGAGGAAAACTAGGTTAGAGCCATTTTTCACTAGGTAACAATGTTAAGTCTCTGTCAGACCGGTGACCTTCAAAAATGTACAAATTAAATTCTACTAAACTTCAAATCAAACTACCTATTGCATATGAAAGCTGAAAGGAAACACTATACAAACATGGAGCCCAATCACCTATGCCAATCCGTACAGGACCGTACCAAAGCAAAGACATAGTGCATATTATGCAAATAAGGACACAATCATCTGTACAATGGTGTCAAAAATAAGTGTCTCAATCCAAAATCTCATTAACCTTTTCCAAACATGGATTCCATGCTCATATACCGAGCATGGGTAGTTACAAATCAGTTTAACCATATTTTTTCATTTCTTGCAAAAGTTGCTAGCAACTTTTTGCATTTTGAAGCATTTTGACTTCATAAGTCAACTCGATGATTGATGTTGACTCCTAGGACCCTAAATAGGATATTTAGGGTCTTAAAAGATACCTCCATCCCATGTTGCACTAAAATGGAAACTTTTCCACAATTTGAAGTCAAAAATCCCAAAACCCCTAATGAGCACTTAAAGCCCTTACAAACATGAGTTAGACTAACATTTATTCCAACCTTTTGGAAGTTATTCTACCACTCACAAAAAATCCTAAACCAACCCTAAAAAACACCAAAACAAAAAGTAGGGAGGTTCCTTGCACCACACACACACACACACACACACACACACACACACACACACACACGTACATATGTATGTATAGCATCACCTCCAAATATTAGTAAAATAAAGTCTAGAAGAATGATAGCATGAGAAAGATATTTTATATTGAGAATATGTTAATTAATGAGGGTGAATTAAGACCCACATATTCCCATTTTTATGAATCTTTAATGTCTCATACTTTTAACATTTTAATTAGTGTGATTTAATGGTATTCTAAGCAACTTTTGTGCTCATAAAGTTAATTTTGATTAAGATCTTTTTAGTTGCTACTAGATTTTGATAGATGTTCTAATTATGATATTAGAATTTGGTACTTGTAAAATAATCTAAGTACTTAGGGAAAATAGAGAATGACATCTACAATTTTGGTCGAGGTACATCCATGTAAGATTTCTCAAAAGAGTTATAAATGTAAGATGTATGTATGTATGTATGTATACATACATACATACATACATACATACATCTTACATTTATAACTCTTTTGAGAAATCTTACATGGATCTACCTCGACCAAAATACATACATACATACATACATCTTACATTTATAACTCTTTTGAGAAATCTTACATGGATCTACCTCGACCAAAATTGTAGGTGTCATTGAGAAATCACACACACACACACACACACACACACACACACATATATGTGTGTGCGTGTGTGTGTATATCTATCAATATCTGTATGTATATATATATATCAGTATATATATGTATGTATATATATGTTTGTGCATATATATATGTGTGTGTGTGTGTATATGTATTTATTAATATGTTTTTATATATATATTATATCTATCAATATCTGTATGTATATATATATCAGTATATATATGTATGTGCATATATATGTGTGTGTGTGTATATGTATTTATTAATATGTTTATATATATATATATTTGTATATATATGTATATGCATATATATACATACATATATCTATACATGCATACATATATACATATATACATATATACATATACATATATATATACACATATACATATACGTATACGTCTATGTATGCGTAGACATCCAAAATCATCCTTATATTAATTTAATTAATATTCCCATAACATTATAGTTAATTTTAATTAATTATATTTGTTATATTCTTCTATCTATTTAATTAAATTTATTTAATTAAATATGAT
>MU227577.1:1834245-1845101 GCA_018584345.1 Thuja plicata | reverse complement strand
TCTCTTTGTGGCCACATTGAAGAAGTTGACACGCATGTTAATACTATAAAACTCAAAGCTGCTGATTGTAATGCTACTACACGAAGACCCAGAGTCACTGTTCAAGCTGTTGATAAACCTTCTACATCTACGAATCCACCAATTGCACCATCTACTACCACTCAACCTTCCTTGCACTTTGACTTGTTGGCCCAATTATGAAAGACACCTGCACAAATATCCATCCTAGAGCTCTTGACCACTTCACCAATTCATAGAGAAGTCCTTGATAAAGCTCTAAATGAATCCTGTGTCCCTGAGAACATCAATGCTGCATAATTCAAAGCCATGATAGGAAACCTAGCCACATAAGAACATCTAGTTTTCACTGATAAGGACTTTAGTGATCCTCATCATAATAAATCCCTCCATATAGAAGGAAAAATCTGCTCCACAAGAGAAACAAATCCTCATAGATGGTGGATGTGGCCTAAATTTGTGCACATTAAAAATGATTCATAACATCGGTCTTTCTGAGGACCTCATTGATGCAGACAGGAGAATTACAATAAAAGCTTATGATGATCGAGAATGAGAAAGCAAGGGGTTGATCACATTGCCCTTACAAGTGGGCCCAACCCTAATTGAAATTGTTTGCCATGTACTAGATGTAGATCTACCTTATAACATCTTGCTGGGACATCCATTGATACACGCTATCAAAGGTGTACCCTGTACCTATCATCAATGTCTGAAGTTCCCACATCACGGTAGAGAAATCACAATTCCTGGAGATCCTGAGCCTTTTCAATATTGTAAAATATTGGAAGGTAAACAAGCTAATTATTGTTCGTTGAATGAATTTGGCCAACATTTCAGCCAAGAAAGCCTTGTTTTAGAAAAGGCATCCAAAACATCAACTGAGCAACCCAAAGGAAAGGAAAAATTCACTAAGGACAAACCCTCTTCATCTGAAGCAAAGGCCACATTTACAGATCAAGGAATGGGAGAGTATAAATTTGAAAGTGCCTTATGTATTGGGCAACTCCCCTTGTCTCCAAAGTCTTATGGAAGACCATCACCCTTACCCCTCTCCAAGGATAAAGCACTTATGCACTGCAATTCAACTATTTTTAAACATTGGGGGTCCTTATCAGATGAACACATGGAATATAGCATCCTTGATTGGCTCTATAATGATGAAGAAGAATGACCTGTAACTTTCCCTAAAGAAAAGTATCCTAAAGTTACTCCCATTGTTGAAAACATGGGATATCATGGTACTGGTCTTGGAGCTAATGAAATAGGAAAGAAGAAGATCATAAAAACTAATGGTTATCCTAAAGGAAACAGATTGGGTTCCATAGAAACCAAGACTAACTTCGCTAAGGATTATTGTTTAGCTACCTCAGGTTCAGACACTGAGGAAGAGTTCTTGAAAATTCCTTTCCAATATATTGAAGATGACCTAAATGAAAATCACCATGTCTTCACCATTACCCAAGCTGACCTTTCATCCCCTCATTTACCCCTCACAAACCCTGAATTAATTGACTGGGATCAACAAGACTCACCACTAGCTTTAGACATATGCGATTCGGATGAGGCCACATATGCGATTCGGTAGCCAAGTCAACTCTCTTAATCGCAAAAATGGAAAAGAAAATAAAAATAAAAAAAATTAAAATACATCCTCTGGTGAAAACCTCTCACAGGCACCTAAGGATGAAGAAAAAGACAAAATAAAGGATGATTCCTCTAGTGAAAACCTTTCTGAGGTGCTAGAGGAGGGAGAGGTTGACTTGCCGTTTATATATCAGAACTAGAAGTGTCCTCTATGATCATTGAAGATACTATTCCAATAACCCTCGGCATAGAAGAAGATCCACATATCACTTACATTGTAGCTTCTCTCAGTGATCAAGAAAAGAAAGACATGACAACATTCTTACATAAGCACAAAATCAACTTTGCCTAGACCTACAAAGACATGCCCGAGCTTGATACAGATCTTGTCATGCATCATCTTGCGGTAGATCCAAATGTAAAACCTATCAAGCAGAAGCTTCGCAAGATGCATCCTCAAGTTGCATTGGGAGTCAAAGTAGAGCTTCAGAAGATGCTGGATGCTGAAGTAATCAGACCAATTGACTATCCTAAATGGGTTTCTAATATTGTACCAGTAGGTAAGCCTACTGAGGGCATTCGTATCTGCACTGATTTTAGAGACCTCAACCTTGCATGTCCCAAGGATGATTTTCCACTCCCTAATATCGATATTATAGTGGATTTGATGGCAGGACATGAAATGTTGTCACTTATGGATGGATTCTCAGGTTATAATCAGATCAGGATAGCACTAAAAGACCAGCACAAAACTGCATTTACAACACCTTGGGGCACCTTTTGTTATCAAGTGATGCCTTTTGGTCTTAAAAATGACAGAGCCACTTATCAATGAGCAATGACTACCATCTTTCATGACCTTTTGCATATCATGGAAGATTATGTGGATGATCTTTTAGGCAAATCCAAAACAAGGGAATCATATATTCCTATCCTTACCACCATCTTTGAGAGGTTGGAGAAATATAAGCTTAGGATGAATCCCAAAAAGTGTGTCTTTGGAGTACAATCTGGTAAGCTGTTGGGATACATTGTGTCACGGCATGGAATAGAAGTTGATCCAAAGAAAGTGAAAGCAATCCTAGAGATGCCACCACCCAAAACATTGAAGCAATTACATAGTTTACAAGGTAAACTGCAATCAATCAAAAGATTCATGTCACAGCTGGCTGACAAAGTGCATCCATTCTCCCATCTTCTGTGCAAGAATATCAAGTTTCAGTGGGATTGCTTGTGTCAAAATGCATTTGCAAAACTAAAAGGTTATCTAGCTAATCCACCAGTGTTGGTACCACCTGTTGCTGGTCGGCCTCTGATTTTGTACATATCTGCTACAGAGGTCACATTGGGAGCCCTCCTGGCACAATTAGGTGACACTGGCAAAGAGCGAGCAATTTACTATCTTAGTAGAACTCTTATTGGCTATGAGTTGAATTATTCCGTAATTGAGAAAGCATGTTTGGCCATTGTTTTTTGTATACAGAAGCTACGACATTATATGCTTAATCATAATATTCTTGTTGGTAAAATTGATCCACTCAAGTATCTCCTGGCACGCGCTACTCTTACTGGTCATACAACAAAATGGGTCATGATCCTTGGTGAGTTTGACATTGTTTATGTGGATTGAAAGGCCATCAAAGGAAAAGTGATTGTAGATCAGTTAGCCAAAGCACCTGTTGATGGTAAACACCCTCTAATCACAGATTTTCTAGATGAATGAGTCTTAAATCTTTCCCCAAGCCCACCATGGAAGCTGTATTTTGATGGATCCTTCACTCAGAAAGGATTAGGGGCAGGAATCTTGTTTGTTACACCAAAAGGGGATCTCATCCCTAAATCTTTCAAATTATAGTTTCCTTGTACCAACAATATTGCAGAATATGAAGCCCTTGTACTTGGAATTTGATAGGCCATACAATGGCAGATTCTCACTCTATTGGTGCTTGGTGATTCACAATTGGTTATCAAACAAGTTATGGATGAATATCAAACGAAGGATGACAAGTTGCCTCCCTATCGCCGGACAGTTGAAGATCTCAAGATGCATTTTACCAAACTAACCTTCCAACAGATCCCTCGCATGAACAACAAAGTAGAAGATGCCATGGCAACAATTGGGTCCTTGATCACTATGCCAGAACACAGCACATGGTGTGAGTTTCTTGTTGAGAATCTTACGGTCCCTGCCTATGACAAGCCAAATTCTGAAATAGTGTGTGAAATTGCTGATCCCAATTCCCCGTGGTACCAAGAAGTGTATTCCTACCTAGGTGATGGACTTACCTCACTTACTTTAACCCCCAATCAACGCAAATCCTTCATTCGCTGAACCTCCTGGTACACAATCCTCATTGATACCCTCTACCGAAAGCATTTTGATGGAAATATTTTAAGGTGTTTGAATTCTAATGAAGCACAAACATCCCTAGAGGAGGTATATCAAGGAATTTGTGGGGCCCACTCTAGTGGACTTACTTTGGCCAAAAAGCTATTACGCACTGGATATTACTGGCCTACTATGGAGCAAGATGCCTACAACTATGTGAAGAAGTGTGTACCTTGTCAGCAGCATGATGATTTGATATACACTCCCTCCCAATCACTCCAACCCACCATCACCCCTTGGCCCTTTTCACGCTGGGGTCTTGACCTTATTGGCCAAATTTTCCCTAATTCATCCAATGGCCATAAATACATCCTAGCTGCTATGGAGTACTTTACTAAGTGGGTTGAAGTTGTTCCTCTCACCTACACTATTGGGAAACAGATTTCAAATTTATTTTGAACTATCTTATCTCTCGCTATGGCATTCCTCAATACATCGTTACTAATAATGGAGGACCTTTCAAGAACAAGGATGTCACAGAGCTATGTAGGAAGTTTAGCATTACCCACCATACCTCTTCCAAGTACTTTCTACAAAGCAATGGTCAAGCTGAGGCTATGATTAAAACTATCCTCAGAATCCTCAAGAAAATAGTCAATGAAGCTGGCTGTGATTGGCACCTTCGCCTCAATCCTGCCCTTTGGGCTTACCAAACCTCCATTTGAACCCCCATGGGAGCCACTCTCTTTTCCCTTGTTTATGGTACTAAGGCTATTCTACCCATCAAAATTGAGCTCCCTTCCCTCAGAATCTCTCTGAAGAATCTATTGTCTGAAGAAGAATATAGAGTTGACCGCTTGCAAGAGATGGAACTCCTTGATGAGAGATGCCTCAATGCCCTAGACCACCTCCACATGTATCAAAATCACCTTCACCTTCAGTTCAAAAAAATTATCAAACCTCGTCAGTTTGAGGTTGGTGATCTTGTCCTGCAGCATAATATGAAGAACCTCCAAAACTGTGAGAAGAAAGGGAAGTTTTAATGTAATTGGTTGGGTCCCTTCATTATTACAGCAAAATATGGTTCAGGCGCCTATCAGATTGTGTCCCCAGAGGGAGATCCACTCCTTGATCCAATAAATATTGTACATCTCAAGTGCTTCTATGCTTGATCAGTTCATAGTCCATTATACAACAGAAATTGTCCAAAAAATCCAAAAAATCAGAAAAGCACAAAATCCAAAAACATTCAAAAAGCAAAAAAGCAAAAAAATCAGAAAAAATAAAAAAAGCATAAAAAATACAAATGCTTGAAAAGAAAATCAGAAAGAGAAAAATAAAATAAAATCCGTCCATCTGTGAAAACCACTTCGGTGGCGTAATGGATACATACCATGGTGAAAACCTATTTCAGGCGCCATGTGTAGCCAGATCCACCATCAGTTTCCACCATTTGTCTATATAGCTTGCATCACCTTTCATAATAAGTGTCACTACCCATATTTGTGCAGGTAGTTCTTTGACCATCTTTCCGCTTTTGCAATACTCACATTCCTGTATGATTGAGCTTACCCCATCAACACTAAGCTTTGTTCTAGACATAGTGATCGCAAACATTTTACATCAAATCAATAGATAGATTGACTTTCCTAAATGATCATTCTATTCACGAGAAATTGCCAATGAATTTCCATTTTCTATCAATCAATCTTTGGCCCCTCAGGATGAATCCTTCTGGTGTCGACTGTTCTATCAATCTTCACATCAAAATTGTTCATGGAAAGAACTTTTGGACTGAATGACCACATAGTCAAGATGCCTTTTTGTTGATTTTATCTTATGTTTTACTAGGTCCTTATCCTGATAGCCTCGATCTCTTATATCTTGGTTTGTTATGATGAGTATCTAGTGAAATACATGTCCTTTGTGGTATGATTTGATTGTTATAGTTTGTTAGTACATTTATGTTTTGATATTCGGTTATGACTATTTATGCCTCACTGGGGGCGAGATTCATGCATCTCAAATCCCTCAAAAGATTTGGATGTACTGTGTCTCCCCATGAGTAACATTTCATATCTCTCATCCTACCTGATATCTCACATTCTTGTTCCTAACAACCTATTTGTCTGAGAGTCTAGTTCACACAAAGGAACCATGTCACTTGTGTTTTCTATCACATGGTGCATAACTCCTTTTGCAATATCAAACTAGGGTGTGCTCTCCAACATTAACAAGGTATTAATCCCACTATTATCATATAGTTAGTCTTTGCATAGTAGTTAGGTCATATTGCATTATGATTTTTCTCTTGGAAAAGGTTTCTATTTATTCCCCTATCCGGTCACCTACGTGATTTTTATCAGACTTATTGTGATACACACAAAAATAGTGTCCTCATTAGTATTGCATTTTTCATTTCAGTTCATTAATCATTAATCATTTGTATTGTTCATTAATCATTAGTCATTATTCATTGCACTGTTCATTTCATTAATCATTAATCATTATACATTTGTCTCATATTGCATTCGTTCTGTTCATTAATCATTAAATTGCATTATTCATCTCATTTGTCATTATTCATTTGTTTCATATCACATCCATTAATCATTAAGTTATTATACCTTAGTCTCACATTGCATTCATTTCATTCATCATTAACCATTATAAATTACATTATCCATTCATTTAGTATTCATTATTAGTACATTAAATTAAATCATTACTCATTTAGTTCATTTTATACATTGTTCACACATTTATAGTTGCATTATCATTTTCATTAACACTATGCATTTATAACCATTATATAGTACGATTTGTATTACATTCCATTAGTTGCATCCATAAAGTCCATTTAAGGTTCATCCATTTCATAAAGCATCATAAATACATCATTACATTCATACATGATAAAATATAAGCATTAACACATCACATCACATCACATCACATCTATACATATATATATCTGCATCTCATCCCTGCATCACAAATTTGTTAGTATCATCATATATTCATCTCATCCTACATGTCAGTCATAAGCATCATATACTATAAATATAACATCAAATGTGCATCCATACATCACATAAGCATATAAAATCAAAAATATCCATACATCAGAGTCTCATAGTCCAAAAATAGTCCATGTATATATGTATCAAAAATGTCATATCATATATCATGTGTCAAAAATGTGTCAAAACTGTGTATCCAAAAAATCTGAGAAGAGTCATGGCAGTGGCCATGATGGTCCTGCTCCTCTGCTAGGAAATGGCGGTAACCCCACTGATCCCTGTGATGCTCAGCCGGTGCTCTCTGACTGTGCCCTCTCAGAATATGCAGGCTCTTGTGCCCCCTCTGGCACTGCTCCATGGTACAACCCCATATAATACATAGCCTCTTGGCCTCTGTGCCCTGCCTCTCTCTGAGATGCCATGGCATTGGTCATCATCTGACCCAATCCTATAACACTACCTGCCAGCCATGCTATATCCTGGTCTACCCTATACTCCTCAGCACAACTACATGCTAAATCCCACTCTGCTGTTAGAGCTGCTATCTGCGGTGACATAGCTGCCAGCTCCTCCTCGCGATCCCCATACTCCTTAATGGCAGTGAACTCACCGCTATCCACCCAAGCCTGCAAAATGTCTAGCGCCCACTGCGCACTGTCTTGAATGATAGCTCCCTCTGAACCTGGGTCACTTCTGTCTGTAGAATGCTAGTTTTAGCCTGTGATGTGGCTAATAACCCCTGTAGTCGCACAATCTCAGCCTGTGCGCTCACCTCAGTCACCTGAGATGTCACTAATAAACCCTGAACCCTCCCCAGCTCAGTCCGTAGGCTATCACGCTCTGCTATGACTGTGTCATGTGTCTCCTGGGCTATGTAGCCCATTGGTGGTCCCTATCCCTATGGAGGTCCTTGTGGTGGTGGTCCCTATGGTGGCCCCTGTCAATCCTGCCCCTATCCCTATACATCAGGTATAATCGGTGGCTGCCCACCCACTGGTATCTGAACCTACCCCCTCTGTCATGGTACTGCCACCCTAGGCTAGACTCTCCTCCTAGCTCCTCCATCTCCTCCATCATCATCATCATCATCCCCCTGTCCCTCTCCATCTCCTCCAGCTCCTAGCTGCTCATCCTCTTGCACCACCCCTGGTACTGTCAGCCTAATGGGTCTGTGTGCTGTCCACCACTATGAATACATAGGAACTACCCCTACATCTAGTAATGAATCTCTTGCCCTGATCCAGGGCACCTCGATCATACCCATAAAATATGCTTGGGCTATCTGAGGATCTGCTCTAATCCCCCATACACTCCCTACCTCACGGGTAACCAATGGATGAGGGAACTCATCCAGTACTGCCTCCTGAATCTGGCCCATCTGTCTCCGAACCCTGGATGGCATGTATTGCAATATCATGTATGTTGTCCTCCCGAACAGACAGTAGTCAGTCTATATGAACCTCATGTAATATGAATCATAGAACCCATCCTTTGCATAACCATCCTGCTGTGGGGTCTCATGGCCCTAGGCCTTGCATCCTGCATAGGGTGCTCATACTATAGCCCCCATCTCATCCAATCTCTGACGCCAATATCCCACTGAATATGTGGCCTCATAAGTAATAGGCGGCTTGTACATGCACATGAAGGGATCATATGCCGCCCAGGTCTCCTGATGTTAAATCAGTCATGTGAACACTATATGCTCCCACACCCATACCAATAGGAGTGTAAACCCAGGCCCTAGTGCCCTACCCTTGTGGTAGGTGCACATATGTAGATCATAATATAACTAACCAAGGATAACGTATCCCCAATAGTACTGGTCGCCATCCTTTTCCATGCTACTCAACACTCATGCCCAGCCTATAAGGAACCCCTTGCCTGCATGATTAGGCATGAGACATCCCTCTATCAATCTCGCTAGATAAAGCACCAGTCACCGTGGCTGAGGCTCCATGGTCATTGCTCTGGTCCACAACATCCACTGCCGTGTAATCGGTAGATCTGTGAACCTCCACCTCAGAGCCATCTCCATGTAGGCCTCTGATCCCTCCACGTAGTACTCTAGTATGAGCCCCCAAATGGGCACTATGTAGATCCTCCATACATCATAGAGGGTGATAGTGGATTCCCATGTAGGGAAGTGGAAGCTAAAGGTGGTACTGTTCCACCTCTCTATCAATGTAGACATGAGTGCATTATGCGCTCAAAGATGCAGCCAATGCCACACGTGCTCCAGTCCACACAGTGTCACCACTCCCCACTCTGCCGCTGTTAGGTGTTGCTCCAGCTCCATGGTCACTGGGTAGCACTCCTTGGCTCAGAATGTGATAGTCTTCTCTTGAAGTCAGCAAACACATGTCAGCAATCAGATAGCATGTTGGGGCATCAAAAAATGTCCCAAGCCTGTCCGGGGCATTGAAAAATTCTCCCGGACCCTTGTCTTTTCTTTTCCTCCTCCCTTTTCTTCTATTTTTGGGTCAATCCATGCAGACGGTGGTCGACCCTCGTAGACGGTGAACTTTTGCAGTCGCCAATCTGTGGAGCCGGTGGATCTTCATAGATGACAGTCTGTAGAGACAATAGTTTAGGCTGCCACCTCCCTTGCCACGCAGACGGCAGTGTTAGACATCACTATCTCTGTTGCGCATTTTGTCCCCTTGCGCTCGCAGACGAAGATTGGTCAAATCTCCATCTGCACAGGTGACTGTCACCTGTCGATCATCTGTGAGGATGGTGTTCTGTTGATCACTGTCTGCGCAGACGATAGACAGGAAATCACCATCTGTGTTGTGCATCTATTTAAAAGAATTTATTACACCTAACTACCCTCCCAAAATATTAAATGCATAAAGGACATGGTCGGTTCTCGACTACTCACTGGTGGTCCTGCATCTGCTAGCCGCTGGTGTACCTGGATGCGCTCCCCAAGCTATGCTCGCTCTCATTGCGCTGCCATGGCTCTCTTCTTCTTCTCTCTTTTTTCTCTTTGTGAGTGAAAGTGACTTGTCCATGGGCCCTGGTGGACTATTTATAGCCCCTTGAGACCTATTTCTTCCGTCGATCTCCCCTTTTCCTTTTCTGGTCCCCTTTTTTCCTCCATTTTTCCTGGACACGCCATGCAATTGGTCTACTTTCCCCATTTTCTTTCTTTTTTGAGAAAATTTTATTAAAAAATTAAATATTTTTCTATTATTTTCTCAAGGGGGCACCCTCCTCCGCTCTCGCTACCATAGGTTTTTTGACCTCTCTAGGGCATCTTATTTTCTTTTCTTTGATGCAATGTCACTTTCGAGGATGCATCAAAGAGGGGCAAAATATAGACATCCAAAATCGTCCTTATATTAATTTAATTAATATTCCCATAACATTATAGTTAATTTTAATTAATTATATTTGTTATATTCTTCTATCTATTTTATTAAATTTATTTAATTAAATATGATTCACTTTCCTTAGTATTTGAATTTAATTTAACTACTACCCCTTTTAATGTATTAAATCTCATTTAATACATTAGCCCTCATTGATTCCCTTTAAATAAATTTTTAATTTATTTATTTCTTCACATGACCTAAATTCTACTAAACCACAATTAATCTAAATCTAATTTGGATTAAGCTAATTTGAACCTAGATCCTACCCTATCTCACATCACTCTCACCAAATAGACCTATCTATTAATTAACTAAGGTTAATTAAGCTAATTTCTTGATTCCTACAACAATTAGTCTTAATTATTTGCTCACACATGTGTGAGAAAATTTCTAAAAATTGACTTTTCCAAATAATTCTTATTTGGTGCCAACAAGGTTTCTTACACCTATGATGACACCTTCTTACACTTTCCAAAAGTGTCTCATTGGTCCAAAACTCTTACACCCTCTTACACCTTC
>MU227577.1:1799721-1834195 GCA_018584345.1 Thuja plicata | reverse complement strand
CAAGATCCTTCACATGTGTACTTTAAGTACACTTTGACCCATCACATCCAAAGTTGCTCACACATGTGTGAGCAAAGTGGGCCTCTTGCATGACTTATGTGTCCCTCATGTGGCACCTATGTGGATTTCACATAAGCTCCACCTCATCCAAGCCCTCTCTCTCCTCCAAAAACTCTATAAATAGAGGCCTTTTTCAAGAGCAAATCATCCTTCATTTATGCATTGTTATCATGCTAGTATAGCTCTAGAATTTCTTAGTATATTTCATGTTTTATGCTCATTAGTTCTTAGTTGAATTTAGAAATTACATGTTAGGATAATGGCAAATGAACTTATTTCTATTGTCTTATGCATATCATCTTAGCTTAGTCTTTTGAATCTTCATCATAGTATAGTATTGCACTTGCATTCATAGTGAAGGCTTGAGACAAGTTTTCAATACTTGTTTCTTGAGTTCTTCACTCTCTTCAATCAATTAGTTTTCATTTCTTAATCAAAATAGTGGGATTATAATATTGTGTTGGGAGAGCACAACCACAAACCTCTCTAAGAGAAAATCAACAAGGCTTGGGTGCACTTGTTTGGCTCATTAGAGGTTGTGATGAATCTCTTCTTGTTCTTTAGTAGTATGTTTTTTAGACATGTTTAATGTTGTTATTTGATGTTTATCTCTAACATTTGCATGTCTGAGCGTGCTCCCAACAGGTTAGGTTTCATTGCATACAATATGTATGTATATATATATGTATGTATGTATGTATGTATGTATGTACACACATATAGCATCACCTCCAAATATTAGTAAAAGAAAGTCTAGAAGAATGATAGCATGAAACAAAGATTTTATATTGAGAATATGTTAATTAATGATGGTGAATTAAGACTCACCTATTCCCATTTTTATGAATCTTTAATGTCTCATACTTTTTACATTTTAATTAGTGTGATTTTATGGTATTCTAAGCAAATTTTGTACTCATAAAGTTAATTTTGATTAAGATCTTTTTAGTTGCTACTAGATTTTGATAGATGTTCTAATTATGATATTAGAATTTGGTAATTTTAAAATAATCTAAGTACTTAGGGAAAATAGAGAATGACACCTACAATTTTGGTCGAGGTAGATCCACGTAAGATTTCTCAAAAGAGTTAAAAATGCAAACTAATCATAGTCAAGACACACAAAACTGAAGAGTAATGAATCAAAATATAGAAGGTGCGGTTTAGTCTCAACAATATTGATGCCTTAGATTCCTAAAAGTGTATTCGTGGTCTTTTCTCTATTTCCATCCAAACCTTTTTAGTGGAGAACTAAGTACTCTTTTTGGTGACATGAATTAGTATCCTAGACTTATATTGTTACATTTAAAATTTCTAGCCTCAATTTTGTTTCAAAAATCAAAATATAGAATGCTATTGTTTTTAAAAATAAAGTCATTAATTTTTATTCTTATCCTTTGTGAAATATCCAGTGTTATTACTTAGAATTTTAACTAATCAATGCCCAATTAAATAAGGTTGTGTTAGAGTTTTAATAGATAAAATGCCTTCTCAATAATGGAGAGAATTATGAACTATTAGATTCTAGAGCTCTTCTTGATGCTACAATATGTAGATGACACTACCATCATCTCCTTTCTAATGGAGTTGCTTTTATAATAGGAATAAATTTTTGTCACCTCTTGCTTAATGACAAGTTGTTCTTTATTTACATGTGACAAGACACATGGAAATATGAAAAGTAGGACTAAAGCTTCTATAATGAGTTTGCAACCACAAGTAGATTCTTATCATTCTAAGTATGAAAGATCTACAAGATGAATGTAAAGTTCCCAACCTTCTTTCCAATGAACCTTCAAATGAATTATTCTCTAATGTGATGATTCCCCTCAATTCCTAATAATATTGTAACATATTATTAATCTTAATATTACCATTATAATATATAATACTTGCATGATTTGGGACATATGGAGGATGCAATGGAGGATCTTGAAGTTACAATAGTAGTAATGGTGTCTTTTTAAGTATACTATAATATTTATTACTGAATAATACATTAAGTTTGAATATTTTGGATGTTGCATTTTTCTCTCATGAGCATTTTCCAAGGATAAACAATTTGTGAAATACTTTGGTATGTCTTTGATATTTGTATTATGGTTAAGTTCTACATGCTTCTATGCATTATTTTTATTTGTGGGTTATGTGGGAATGATTTGATCAAAATGATAATTTATCAAGGAATTGTATCAGAGCCTAGTTGTGGTCGACAAAGTTGACAAATGATTGATATTCTTTAATGCTTGTTTGAGTATATTTCCTAGTGAAACATTGAATCCATAGAATTCTAGAGAGATTTAAAACAATTCAAGACATCAACTATATAATGTAGGTTATGGTAATTGTAGGTTTAGATTTTGGGGATTTTGGATTTGTGATCATTGTTACAAATCAAAGGTTTTATTTGTTGTTAAAAATAAGGTTTACTTGGAGGATTTTTTTCCAATAGGGTTTTGAGGAGGAAGTTGTAGAAATAAACCTCATCATTAGATCCAAGAGGCCTAAGATATGAAGGATTAATATAAAAATTGACTATTTTGGCTACCTAGACTTGATGGAGAAATCCCTTTGGTACGTGGTTGTATAGTCCTATGGACTACTATGCTATCTTTGTAAAACTTATATCTAATTAAAAATAATGAAATTTAGATTTTTTAAATAAAAAATATGGCTAGTAGGGTATGGAATTCACAAACCTTTGTATCCCTTAATCCACTAGAAAAGGTATGCCATGAACAAAATACTAGTGATAATAGTCTTAAATGATGATCATCAATCTTATTATGGAGCTAAATTTTTTATCATTGTTTAAGAAATCCATAGTTCAACCCCCACGATAATTTTAAATGTAAGAAAACAAACCCCTTCTAAATGGAATATGATTCTACCAAAAAAATCTCACCCATACATTGTCCATACACCACCACATAACTATCCACTACTAGCATACCACTCATGCACCATAATTAATACTAATTATAAAGGTGGATGACCTGTTTTGGTCCCCCCTTTTGACTCTTGAAATTTTTTCTCTTCAATCGGACATATATTTGACATATCACATCAATTTTTACTCCTTATAGGTGTTAGAAAGTCTCTTTGAGAACTACATGGTGGTATATGTTTATGTATCAATTTTCTTATGTTTGTGCCAAAACTTGGTGCCTAAAGCTAACATCACTTTGAAATAGGTAATAGGTTATATATTAGGCATACATAATAATATATTTTATTTCAAGGAGCCAATTGAGGGAATTTATTATGTACAACTTAGTAGATCATATGTTTTTTCACTTGGATGAGCAAGGATAAGTTTATTATTGTTCAATTTCTTATAAAGCCTATAATTTAAGGAGCTTACAATTTCTTGGATTTTCTTTTCCTTGATACAAGTTTATAGATATTTTTAGAGTGTATTTAATTTGATGGAGATATGTACATATCTTATCTTCTAGTTTGAGGAAATGGTTTGATACACATGCAAGACTTGGAATATTAGTTTAGTAAGGTTCAACTATAGCTATAATGATATTGACAATTATGGTGCCATAGATTTGGATGTTTATACAAGCATTGGAATCTCATGGTAATGTCATTGGGGCTTGGTGTTTGGAACTCAATCATTGATAGTTATTCTTCTCTTATTGATTCACCTACAAATCTTGCAGAGATTAGGGCATATAAGAATAATGACAAAGTGATAGATACTAACTAGCTTGCTTGCACTTGCTTGATTAGGACTCTCTGAGTTCCTAATCTGTTCCTAATCCTTACAAGACCCTAAATATAACTCCTAGGATATCCCAATTCCTCTTCAATAGAGTTTTAGGAATTCTTCAATGGCCCATCTCAAGGTGACAAACTTGAGTGCTTCACTAGGGTATCCATCTTCATGCAATGATCAATTTCTCAACTCCTTTGGCTTCCATCCAATAGCTCTTTCTTTCTTAATTTATTTGCTAAGTGTTTGTAGGGGTTCAAGTGTCTTCTACCATTATTTAAAAATTAAACTTTATCCCTTTGGATTAGGGCATCAAGGTCTTTGTCATCGATTTCAAGATTTTGGTTCCAATTGTCTATTAGGCCTAATTTGTTAGTTTTTAGCCTTTCTTGGAAAATTTCTTCAAAAAACCCTCTGAATAGATGTAGAATTATGACACCCTTTATGGATTTATCTAACATTTTCTAGGTTTACCTTTCCCAACTTGTCAGTATAGGTGATTCCTATAATCAAGGGCTTTTAGGGCTATTTGAGACTCCAAGAACCAGTCAAGGGTTTTAAGCTTCAAAATTTCATAAAATGGATTGAAAAAGTGCCAATACTCCTCTAGGGTATCTGTACCACTCAAAATAATCCTTCCAAATTCCTGTGTTCAATTCCACACTCAGAAACTTACATTCAAACACTCTTTTTTCAATTGCAAGCTCCTAGCCGGGTTTCATTGGACTCGCCTAGGGATTTCTTGGAAAATTATAAAATACCACTTATAGGCCTCCAATAGAAATATGTAAACTTTAAATATTCTCCCCTAACATGTACCAAGGGTCCATGATGATTCCATGATAGGGTTTCATGTGGGAGCCATTTCTTTACACCATAGTCCTGGACAAGCCAATGACTGGCTAGATCACAAAACTATTTACAAAACTACTCAAATGAAGTGAAAGAAAATTATAACCTATGAAAAATTAAATAAAACAATACTAATTACAATAATCCACCACTAAGTGACTGGATTAAATCCATTAAAAGCAACTTGTATTGAAAATGGTTCAAAGTGTTCAGAAAACCAGAAATACAGTGCAAAATAAACTAACTTCAAAAACTTGTAAATTTCTCCAACCTCAGGATTTGGAGTCATTAGGGCTTATATAACCTCTCCTCACAAGTGTAGGTGGTTGGGATACTGACCATTCCCTAAAACTTCCATTTTCTCTCGATTAGGACAATGTTGTCATGCAACTTTTCAAAGTTGCAAAAGTTGTCATGACAACATTTGACAATTTTTGTAATTTTGACTCTAATCAAGTCTAATGACCTTCAAAATTAATGAAATGGTGGATTGAAATTATAAAGGCCATTTTAGGATTATTTCCACTCTTTCCTAACCTATTTAGGTCTTTTTTCCCTAATTTCAATACTAAGCCTAAAAATAGACTTAAACACAAAACAACTACTTTATGACCAAAACACTTCTAGATTAGATTAACTCTAACCTAGATCTTATAGAAACATAGTATAGATTATCCTGGAGTCCTAAAACTACACATAAACTAGCTAGGGTTAGTACAAGCCAAAATTGGATAGAACCTTGAGTTTAAGTCCTAGGTTCTCCTGCACAACAAAGAAAGGAATGTAATTTTGAGTGGGCTAGCAGATCCGAGGATTGTGAACATGATGTGGTTGGTAGGATTGAACTATGGTATTAGAATGGATCATGAATATTGGTTCTAGTGTGGTTTGTTTTTAGATTTTGTTCTTATCTTTTGAATTATTATTTAGTTCCTTAACTATAGAAACTTATTTATGGATTTATTTGTGGAATAAATATTGATATTATCTAGTGTTTGAGTCTTAAGGTTTCTAAGTTGTGATATATTTATTTTATTAAGTACATGTTATTAATGTTTTTGATTTCTAGTAAAAACAAGTTTTACGGGAACCCAAAACCCCTTACAAAAAAAGCATAAAGAAAGGCAGCTAAAAATAGACTAAATAGAAACAGGACTAAGAGCCAGCCCGTAGACCCAGACAAAGACAAAAAGCCAAAGAGAAAAGCCAAAAACCAGCTTAACTCTTTGGAAACCAGTGACCAAAAAATAGAGTGCCAAAAAATAGGGGAACACCAGAGCTAGGCCAACTATAGGAGAGTGCCCTCCACTTCCTTCTTTGCATCAGCAACCTTTTTGATGGCCACATTGAAATCTGAAAGCTCCGAGATTCTGTCTAGAATCTTCTTCTTCCTGGCAGATCCCGTGCACTTTCCCGGTCCCTCGGCATCAACATCATCTTTGTCTTCGTCAATCTTCACTATGGGGGAATCCATTTCAGTTTTTATAGAGTTAAAACACTCCATAGTCGTACACATGAAGACATTATTGTCCTTCACATGTTTTTTCATAGAAGTATCCAAGGTATCCAGAAGCTCATGCAAGGACTGTAGATTTTTCCCGTCCTCAGTGTTCTGATTGCCAACATCCCCAGCCGACCCAAAGTTAATAAGATTGACATGAGCAGACAGAGCTCTGTAGTCTAGATGAAAATTTTTCATTTCCTTAAATACCCATTTCATTAGTCAAAATGAGTACAAGAACATAGCTTTGGAAGTTTGAAGAACCCCAAAAGGAGGCTCAATTTTATCATCCATGCCCTCTTGGAGAAGCTGGACATTCTACTCATGCATATCCACCAGCCTAGAAAAAGGGGATGTTCTTAGAGGAGGTAGGGATAGCTTCCTTATCAATATTGTCTTGACCTAGATTATCTACCTCTTTTTGTTCTGAATGCATCTCCATAAGAACCTCGAGTTTTGGAGAGATAGGGATATCATGCTCTTCTAAACTTGTGTAATTAACCAAGATGGGGAATTTTTGACCTCCCACATCCTCTTTAGCAACCTCAGGCATTTTATTTTTGTCCTTAACAATGTGGGCTTCCTTAAAACTGTGGGTTTCCTTAGTTTTCACCTCTTCCTCAACAGAGGCACTCACCGAGATAGAAAGAGAATCGTTGTTGTCATCATCAGACTGGGAGTGAGGAATGTAGTCAGTCTTATCATATCCATCCACACTCACAACATTAGAGTCTGTGTCCATTCCTGAATTTTTCTCAAAATTTAGCTTTTTAACAGTCAAACCCCCCTTATCATTTCTAGACCTAAGCCATTTTCCAACCTTAGTAGAGCCCGAATCTTTTGGGGAAATAATAAGTGGATTGGAGGCTGCAAATTTTTTAACATGTTAAATGATCAAGAGAATCAAGCCCTAATGAAGAATGGGCTTGCTATCCTTCTGCCTATGATTAGTAATTCTATGATGGAGAGATTGTAGCAAGTAGAAGGGGAAAGAGATTCTCACCTTATGACGGAAATGGCCTAACAACACAGAGTGATAAGAATGGGCCCTTTTGTATCTTCCATCCAAAGAAACATACTCCATGATCACCATAAGAATTTTGGCCTAGAAACCTTTGATGGAGCTAACATCATAGCACCCACCAAAATCCTTCACCAGGTTGTCTGCTTCCTCTCTATCCTTAGGGAAATGTTGTATGGCTTTTTGGGAGATCTTTTTATCTCTATAAGATTTTATGCCTTTAGTGTTTAAGCCCATAATCTTCACTATCAAATCTTCAATAATATTAATGACCATGCCTCCGATCACCACTGTCCCATCCTTCCAAATTTCCACAAAGGAATTTGTGACAATGTCTTTGGAGCTATGTAGGCACTCCATATAGCTAGTAAGACCTCCTTTTTTCAGTTTGTCCCAAATGTCTGTTTGGGTTTTCCATTTGTTACAATTTTTCAGCTCCTTTCTGTTTAACCCACCACCCATGATACTTTGAAGATAGCCAACAATGGGAGAAGAGATACAAAGACAGAGAATAAACACTATGCTCAAATTTTGAATACCGCTAGTGAATGTGTGTATACATATAACCTTCTTGGGAAAGACACACCTTTCCATAAACCTGTTACCAACAATTAATGAATGCTGTAAAATCATGTAAGCTTTTTAAGATTTTCAAAATTTTCTCATTTTATATGAGTCAGATCATAAGCCAACTTGGCCTTCACTTCGACCATCAAATCAGTAACTCCATGCCAGGTCATGATACCCTTGGCCTTAACTGCGATGTTGGCCAGCTCATCCATTGTACCATTCACTTCCCTGAAGGTATGTGAAATGATAACATTGGAAAAGGTATTAATGATTAAAGAGGCCTCATCAATGATCACCTTGATAGACCATGATGACTTAGTTTTCCCTTTAATGCAATTTAAGATATTCAATGAATCACCTTTGATCCAAACATTAGAAAGCATAGAATTATTGATTAGCTTTAGAGTTTGAAGAAGGGTCATAGCTTCCACCATGTGATTGGACTGGACCCCAATAGGGAAGGCCATGGCCGCAAGACAAATGGCCTTGTCATCATGGATGAGCCTACCAAAACCTGTAGGGCCTGGGTTTCCCTTCGTAGCTCCATCAAAATTGACTTTAACCTAGCCAATTGGAGGGGAAAGCCAAATGAAATTCTCCCACCTTGAAGGAGGCAGAGCCAAAGTGCATTTCAAAACTCCAGCATTGAGATCCAACACTTCACCACTAAACAAATTACCATTCTCTCTGATGCTTCTTTTGATATTTTCCACTATGATCTCCAGAGGAGAAGCCTTATCATGAAAAAATCTATCATTCCTTTCACACTAAAGTTTCCAGATGATATGGGGAGCTATAATATTCCACAAAAAGCCTGCAATAGGAACATCAACATTCCTCCATTGTTTGAAAATTTTTTCCACGTTGTTTGGGAACATCCAGTGAATATTCTAGCTTTGCAAGGTAAGACACCAAACATCTCTGGAAAAGCCATAATCAATAGCCAGGTGACAGACTGATTCCTCATCTTGTTTACATAGGAAACATCTATTCGAAAAGATCATTCCTCTTTTTTTAAGGTTGTCAATGGTCAGGATTTTGTTCTGCAAAACCATCCAAAAAAAGATGTTAATTTTAAGAATGAGCCTTTTATCCCAAACTAGACTCTGAAAAGGAAGAGGGTCTAGAGTTTTAATCAAGATCTTAGAAGCTGAGGCCATCGAGTAGAGACTCGATGGAAGCTTTCCCCAAATCAACATATCCTCCTTTGAATTGTCCACTTTCCAGATGTTCAAATCCAGCATAAGGGTTTTGAGTGAGAAATCAATAGCTGAAAGGTCAAACCAGTTCTGATTAATCCAGTAATCAGAAACATACAAACCCAATCTAAGTTTATAAAAATTAATAATAGGTTGAAAAGTTGGAATGGATAATAGAGGAAAATCTTTTGCCCAGCAATCATCCCAAAATAGGATTCTCCTGCCATTTCCCAAGAGCCACTTGGCTCCCTTAAAAGCCATCTCCTTAGAATACTAGATGCTATTACAAATGAAAGATCCCTATACCTTCACCTTAGACTTCATAAAATCCAACATGTGAGGAAAAGAGAAGAGATATTTCTTTTTAATAATGTCATTCTATTCTTTATTTTCCCATTAATTTACCAGATTTTCTTAGCCAGAAGAGCCTGGTTGATAACCTTAAGAGGCCTAATCCCTAGCCCTCCCCATTTTTTTGGGGTGTAGACCTTGTCCCATGCCACCAAGGCTATTCTATTTTTATCTTCCACTCCAGACCATAGGAAATTTCTCTGAATAGATTCTACCACTTTGATAATTTTTCCCGGGATCCTGAATAAGCTCATTGCATATATTGGAAGACTTTACAGAGAAGCCTTCAAAAGTTGGAGTTTCCTAGCTTGGATAGGAAGAGCTCTTTTCCAACCAGCTAATTTCCTATTAAATCTATCCACTAAGCCTACCCAAAATGAGTCTGGGGGTTTCAATCCCAAAGGAAGATCGAGATAGGATGCAGGTAAAGAACCAATTTCACACCCCAAGATGCAAGCAATCCTATTTTTCCTATCCACTGGAGTATTAATAAAGTATAGAGAGATTTTATGCCAATTAACCATTTGACCAGGAGCTGAAGAGTAGATAAAAAGGTCTTATTTGATCCTTCTAGCTTCCTGGATAGAAGAAGATCCCATAATCACCGTTTCATCAATGAATTGTTCATGAGAACAAGGACTCGAAGTAGAGGATGGAGTAAGGCCTTGAAGGGAACCTTTAGAGGCCAGCTTCTAAAAAAAGTGCCCAAGACCTTCCGCTAAGATAGAAAAGAAAATAGGGGATAGAGGATCCCCTTGACAGAGTCCACACGTAGGCTTTAAGAATCTAGAAGAGGAACCGTTAACAATTACAACAACCATCAAGGTATTGATAAGATGGAAAACAAGCTATAGCAGTTTTTCACTGAAACCAAAAGATTGAAGAATATTGATTAAAAAATCCCAGTCCACCGAGTCATAAGCCTTTGAGAGATCAAGCTTAAGTAGGAATCCATGATTAGAGGAAGAGTGAGTCGAGTGAATAACTTCATGGACCTTCATAATGGAATCCAAAATTTTCCTCTCCTGAAAAAAGCCACTCTGCTGGGGGGAGATGATATTAGGAAAAATAGCCAACAACCTAAGGGTAAGAACCTTAGAGAAAATTTTGTACACAGAGTTGCAAAGGCTAATTGGTCGAAAAGAGTCAACAAAATCAGCACCAGGGGATTTAGGAATCAAGGAAATAAAGGTTGCATTAATCTCCTTGAGCAAGGATCTAGAACCAAAAAATTCTTTAACAGCATGATAGATATCATTCCCAATAATATCCCAAAATTTATGAAAAAAGAATCCAGGGAAACCATCGGTACCCGGGGATTTATCTCCCTCAAACAAGAAGGAAACCTTCTTGACTTCCTCAGAGGAAGGAATAGCTATCAAAAAATTATTAGTAGGATCATCCACTAAAGAAGGAATAGTGTCAAGGATTAAAGCTTGATTATCCAGCAAAATCGACTGGTCTTTGGAGAGAAGAGAGGAAAGGAAATCAACCATAGCCAGAGAGATCTCCTTATCATTGCTAACCACTCTAGAAGAAACTCTGAGCTTGGATATTCTGTAGGAGGCCCAATGTTTAGAAGCTGATAAATGGAAGAACCTGGTGTTCTTATCTCCAGCCTTCAACCATAGCGATCTAGATCTTTGTCTCTAGTACTCTTCCTCTTTGGAGATGATGTTATGAGTCTTGGCCAAAAGATTTGACTTAGTCTCTTTCAGGTCTTGGGACAATCCTATCTTTTGAATTGTTTCCTAAATAGACTCAAGTTCCTTTTGCAGATCCAACTTAGTTTTGAAAATGTCCCCAAACACTTCCTTACTCCAGACCTTTATATTTTGTTTAATGTGCTGGAGTTTCTTGGAAATCCAGAACATAGCAGTCCCAAAAATGTCCACATTCCACCATTCCTATATTCTCTATTGTAATTTAGGGTAGTCTATCCACATTTTTTCAAATATAATGGGAATACTTCCCTTTACCTTCTTTAATTCAGCAACAAAAGAGAGAGGGGAGTGATCTGAACCAACCTTTGTAATAGAGGATAGCGAACAACAGAAATTGTTGAGAAAATTACCAGAGATCAGGGCATGGACTAGGTGCACCTAAATAAGGTCCACTCCCACTCCTCTATTAGACCAGGTATAATTAACTCCTTGTAGATCAAGATCAACAAGATCTAGTTGATGATTGGCAAAGTCCATCAAATCAACTCTGCCCTCCATTTGGCTCAAACTGTATATCCCTCCAAATTTCTCATCTTCTTTCAAAGGGTAGTTGAAATCTCCCATAACCAACCAAGGAAGATCACAAAAAGACAATCTTTGATCCTCAACCATCTTCTAGTACTTAGCTCTACCAGATTTTGAATTAGGAGCATATATATTAGTAGTTACCCATTCAAAGTCAGATTTGAGATGTGTAAACTTTATGCTCAAATAGTTAACATAATTTTCAAGAATAACCCCTCTGATATTGTTAAGATTCCAAAAAACAACTGTACCTCCAAAGGCTCCGATAGAATTGGAGCCAACCACACTTCCATTTTTGAAGATTCTGATTTTTTCAACCTTATCTTTAACCATCTTGGTTTCCTGAACCATCATGATGTCTAGTTTATGATCTCTAGCCATATTTCTCAATAAATCCTACTTATGGGTGGCATTGAGCCCCCTTATGTTCCATGATATGATCTTCATATCTTAACCGGGGTGCAAGCTTCCTGGATGGTCAATTGCTTACTATCTGTGATATCCTTTTTACTTTCCCTTTCTCTGATTTCTTTCTTGGAGGTTCAGCTTGGAGTTCAATTTTTAGAACCAAAATCCACCTTCACATTTCAAATCTTAGATCCTCCATCAGCTTTAGTCCTCATATCCACACCTTTGGATCCCGGGGTATTGAGATATTTCTGCTATTTCTTCTGCATCTTACTAACACGAGTCATCCAAGGAGCTCCATTCAAGTCAAGGTTGTTTGGAGTGGCAAAGGAGACATCATAACCACTACCAGATAGAGAATCTAGAGTAGAAGATGAGGCTTCCTCTTTAGATTTGTCCAGATTAGAAGAGGAAGAATCCACCCCAATAGCCACTCTATCTAGATGAATGGACAAGATGACACCTTCCACATTGAACCCTTGATCATCAGCCTGGGTAGGAACCACAACCTCTATCAGCACCTCTTTCATCAATGAATTGGAAATGTGAGTGACCAATTCCATAACTTCCCCTTCTTCCAAGTTTAGAATCCCATTTGAATCAACAAATTCACCACTAGCCCCTTCTTGTTCTTTACCCTTGTTAATACTTCTTCTATAATTTTCGGTGCCTTCTTCTCCTTCCAGATAAGTTTGGGTTCCTTAGGAGGAATAGGATCTAGGATCACACTTTTGGGGTCCTTCCTCACTTTATTCAGAAATTTCTTAGCCCAGTGACCCATTTTATGACAAACAAAGCAAAAAAAAGGAAGAGATTCAAATTCCACATCTTGTTTACAGATACCCAACTTAGAATTAATATTAATAACCGATGGGAGGTTATCAAACTGGCATATATTGACACAAATTCTAGAAAAAACTAGATGAGTTTTAGCTTTAGTCATAGGATCCACAGAAAGAAGTTCCCCTCCAAAAGAGGAGGCTAGGCCTTTAAAGACTTCCTCATTCTAGAATTCAAGGGGCAAGCCAGGAAATTTAACCCAAACCAACATGGAATTAAAAAAATTATTTGAATAATCCCAGTTGGGGGTCCATTTACGGAAGGAAACCGCTATTCTTCCAAAAATCCACGACCCTCCACATAGGACATAGTCTTGATCTTATTTATTAGAGAAGGAAAAAGATAAAACCCCTTTGGTAAAACTATGATATCAACCTGACCCTTTAAGGCCCACTTTTTCCTAGAAAAGGATCTAACCAGCTCAATATTAGGATGAGGACCAAGAAACTTACCAACTAGGGTAAAATCCATAGCAGAGAAGAGAGATCCACCAAGGTATCAGGAGCAAAAATGGCAACTTCTCCATCCACCAAGCCGGCCTTCATAGTTCCAATGATAGAAGAATTCTCCACTTGTTTAGCACCCAAGATTTTTGAACACTTTTTGGGCAAAGAGGTGATGTCTTCAACATTACCAACTTTAGGGGACTCCATTAGTGGGAACTTAGAGCTCTCTTTTCCCAGAACCAGACTGGGCCTGTTCTCAAAGATATTCCCATAAACTGATAGATTTCCTGAAGGAAAAGGCAAATCCTCAGAGGGAATTGTAGTAGCACTCAACATAGCACACACTACAACGATAGGACATGGAGCACCCTTGCCATCCAGAATCGCTCCTATCACCTGCTGGGATAGATAAAAAATTGGTACTGGAGAGACCACCCTAGGAGAGAAAATCTCCAAGGCAACCACCGATCTAGGACCAGGACCATTACCCCCAACCATGCCTCCCTACTTGGCAGGAACCCCAGAAAAATTTGAAAAACCATTCCCGCTCGAATTATCTCCCATTCTTTCTGTCTACATGTTATTTATGTTATTATAACCTTATATTTTAAACATTTTGGGATATGAGTTATGTAATTTTTTGGGTTGAAGCACCCTTTTCTTTCATTTATGACTTATATGTTGATTGTTGCATAGATATTCATATTGTTCAGGTATGTTTTTTTTATTTTTTCCTTATTTATGGTCATTTTCACATTTGAATGTTTTACCTAGATAGTTATTTATTATGAATATCATTGTGATTATTTTTAAATATACCATATATATCTTGGTAACACGTGTCAAGTGAATCTATTTATGGAGATGTTTTAGTGGTGATATGTAGTACTGGCTTTGTTGTCATGGATGAGATCTTGATCTTTTTCTTGTTTATACTAAGGATTCTTTGGCACTTTTAGTTTTATTGGTACATAATGATTATCTTCATGTGATTGAAGATTATGAAATATTGGTTAGCCATGGTGAACCTTTGGAGTCTTTAGTTGAGGTTTCCATTATGAATTATGAATTTTTATAGGAAATACCTAGTTAAAAGATGGTTGGTATTGTGCCATGGTGAACTCTTGATTCTACCTTAGAGTTGTGGCATTGGATAGGTGCTCTTAGGATTAGGATATATTTATTGAAATATATAATCTTCTTGGGGAATATGTTACACCATGTCATCATCATGTGCTATCAAATATCATAGTGGGAACTTTGATGATATTCTTTGGTTAGTTATCTAAGTATTGAGTGCATTGCTCATGTTCTTGGGAGCTTCATGATACTATAGTATTGCACTTAGAGATTATTGTGGTTTTATTATTTGTATATGATTACACACTTGGAGAATTGGGTGAGGTTGGAGTCCTATTAGGCATAGAGACATTTTTTGAGATAGTTACTTTTTATAGTTTTTTAATAGGAATACCAATAAGCCATAACTTGGATATAGTAACGAGTTCATCATATAGATGTAGAGAATATTATTTTTATACATATTAATTATGGTTTGATATATCCTAGAAGAGGAATTTCATTACCACTCTTGTCATTTTTTATGGTGGGGTTGATATAACCAAACCTAACTAAATATCATTCAATTCTATTGGAAAGAAGAGAATCCTACTACAATCTTCCTTTCTAGTCAGGTCTTGACCATATTAGATAGCCTAATGGTTTACGTGATTAGTTTAACAAGGTGGTGTAGGAGCACCTAGGAAAGGCTAGATGGTGACCCAGGGCTACTAATTTTATTATGGATTGTAGTGGTCTTAGCCAATCCACTAGTGAAATAATAGGACTAGAGAGGTTTATGGTGTGTTGATTTAGTTAGAGAACCTAACTAGACCATTTGATGTTAAGAAGTAACGATTTGTCCAATTTAGGTAAATGTTCCAAGAATGATGGAACCATGGATTTTATGATTTTTAGAGTCTAGGAGGGATAATTTATGGTCTAATAGGAATTTTAGTGCATTTGGATAAGTTTTATGGAGTGTTTACCAAGTTAGAGTACAAGAATCAAAAAATTGTAAAAGTTGTCAATGTTGTCATTGACAACATTGACAACATTTCTTGCACTAATGCATCTTCAAGAATTTGGTTGTATAACTATTGGAAATAGTTGGATTTGTGCCATGGTCAACTATATAATTTCTCCCCTGACCTGTGTGTGGGGTTGGATGAAGTTTGGAAGTCAGTGTACGGACTGTGTAATTGGAAATTTAGTTATAGTTGAGCATTTTGTACACAATTTTGATTTTAATGGATTAAAATATGCACTGTGACTTGTGAAAGAGTTATTTGATGTAATTAATTGATTCTGTATGTGATTATTTATTTCTTTTATTTTTGTTTCTTTTTTGGGATTAATGGGAAGTATGTACTGAGAGGGGAGGGGTGAATTAGTACCTCTAAAACTTTTTGTATCCTTTAATCAATTAACCTTTGTAATCAATTGCATGTCCATTCAATCTGATCTAAAATATTTTGTTGTGAGTTATATCAATTCATAACATTAATAAACATGTGAATCATTCATAGAATCATTCATGAATATAATTGACACATAACACAAGATATGATATCGCAGAAAAATCCTGTTAGGAAGTAAAAAATGTGGTGGGGATGGCACCCACAAAATTTCACTATCTGCAGAATGGAAGAGAGCTGATAAAGGCTTACAATTGATCACTTTTGATGATCTATTCTGTTAGGAGTATTAAAGTGGAGACCTATTAAATTCTACTATGTTAAGAGATTTAGCAACACTAATGAAGTGTGCACTCAGTTAAGAGATTTACAATAGGACTATTAAGTCCACCTTTCTTGAAAGAATTTTTACACTTTGATCCACTTGTTAGAATGATAGAAAATTACAAATTGACATGGTAAATACAATCTCCTATTGATGATATAGATCCTATGTATTTCACATAAAAATATTATCACCTTAACTATGATTGAACAATACCTCTGATTATCAGTTTCTTTCGTTCTTGGTTTTGCTAACCAAATTCTACTTTTTCTGTTCTGGTTCTTGAAACTCTCAATTCAATCCATAGATGTTCTCATTCTATTCTCCTCTCTCTTTTTCCTTCTCTCACACACATTATAATGAATGATTACATCATCTATTTATAGATGGACTGACTTCATCGAGTTGTGATAAAAACAATGTTAACTCTAAGATCAGGTTTACAACTTACACTTAGATCTCCTAGTCTACGTGTTTTAAATAAGTTAGACTAATTAAAAAACTTACATTAATATTTCTTGTCCCTAAAGAAATGGATTTAAAACAATTAAATATCCTATAAATAGAATATACTTTCTTTATCTGACGTGGAAGTCAGATCCACTTTTTGTGGGCTACAACCAACTTTCGGTTCTGTCTATCGGTCATGCTTGACTATCCTTTGGTTTCTACTATCGGTTGCACTGCATCTGTCTTATCGGTCTACACTGTAACTTGCATTTTGGGTTCCTTTGTCAGGTTCCACTTTATCTTTTTGCTTTGTGATTTTTGGTTTGCACACTGACTGGTGTCATCGGTTCTCTCTGTACTTAGTCATTTTTGGTGATCTCCCAATTTTATCTTCGGTTTGCTCTTTCCTGTCTTTTGGTGTAGGATTACCGAAAGTATTGTTTGTATACTAATGACAAATTAATGTCATCAATCTCCCCCTTTGACATTAGTATCAAAAACTGATATGTGAAAAATACTAACAAAATGTTAAGTATATACAACATATATAATCCTTAGTCATTTAATGACTCCCCCTATGTATATGTCGGTATATCTATACATATGATATCTTTTCCTTCTACATATCATTTTCCCTTTATGAATATACATATACATATCTACCTTTTCCTTCTACATATCATTTTCCCTTGATATGCTATTGTAGCAGTGTAAGATTTGGTAGTAGTTGAGCTTGTAGCTCGGTTACTTCTTCTCTGAAATGTGTTTTTGCCTCCCATAGATCATGCCTTAATCTTTTTACCTCAATAATCTTTTCATAATGCAGTTTTACTGCATTGTATCCATCTGTGGTTAAGAAAATAGCACTTTTTGCTAGATCTGCATCTAGCTTTTCTATATTGTCACTATTCTCCTTAGTGAACTTTTCTATTGTGCTTAGCTTTTGTATTAAGGTTATAGCTTCAAATATGATGGGATCTAATTCAGATATGAATTCTCATGATAGCTTTACCTTATTCTCTACCACTTCTTGGCTGATGTTCTCTACGAGCTTCTGTTGGTATTTCATTTTGGCTCTCTCCTCAATTGCCTTCTTAGCATCAATGTTCTGAGTTGTGATTACATCGGTGAGGGTAGCTAGTTGATCAAGTATAGGCTTGCCTTGATAAATATCCACATCGGGTACAATTTGATGTAGAATGTCCCATGTTGTCTCTAGTACCATGGAGTCCCTATGCTATTTCTTTAGCTTCTCTTATAATGCCTTCCTCTGGCATATCTCTCCATACTCTTTTAATGCGTCCATGTCAAGTGTAGAGGGGTCACACTTTGGTATTTCAATGATTTCATCCAGTGTAACCTCTAACTTGTTTTTCTTTGTCTTCTTCTTCTTCTTCTGTGACTTTGTAGAATGTAGCACCATTGCCAAATTTTCATCCTTTTCTGTTGTTCTTGATGATGTGACTTGTTGTGCTTCTCTCTGTTGGTTGGCATTGGTTTCAGCTCATCGGGTGTCTGCAGATGTTTCCACATTCACCTTAACATTATCGGTAGCATCCTTGTCTACTTTCTTAGGAGTACCATCTTTTGGTTTGTCTCCTTCATTGGTGTCCTTTGCATCATCTTCCTTGGTGTTTTCATTCTTGTCTTGAGTCTCTGCATCTTTTTCCTTATCTCCTTTAGTAACCTTGGTAGTATCGGTTACATCTTGAGTATCTCTGATGTTTTGCTGACCATCGGTATTTTCTTTGTTGGCTTCTTCTCCTGCATCCTTTGGAGTGTCCTTCTTTGGTGATTTTCTTGTTTCTTGTAGGATATTGATAGCTTGTATCAATATAGGCATGTTTCCAGGAATATTCACTTGTGCATTATCAATTTATGTGTCTTGTTCATCGGTTGTGTCTTTTGTAACAGTGACATCTTCATCCTTATTGATTTCATTTTCTGGGTCATCGGTGATATTGATGACATCGGTATCCACAATGTTGTCATTTGTGCTATCATCCCATGTCTCATCTGCTACATCTATAGTCTTATTTCCTATTGTATCATCCTCTTCTTTGTCTAACTCAATAGATGAATCATCTTGAGTTTCCTTATCAACTTCTTTTTGTTGAATGTCTTTGTCGGGGCTGTCTTCCTCAATTGGTCTATTCATTGTCTTGCACCATTTATTGTGGCTGTCTTGTTCAAGTTCAATCAACTTGCCTTCAAGAAATTTATATGCCCTTAGCTTTGGTGAGAATTCCTTCTTGTGTTTCTCCATCATCTCATCTATCTCTACCTTTTGAGATTTGGGTGGCATTAGAGAAACAAGTACTCTCTCTCTGACTTCTTTCTCATTTGTCAAAGCAAATGTCCAACGGGCGGATAATCTATCCAAGAGTTCCCATGGTACATAACTTCCTTCAAATTGCATTGGTACATATTTGAAGTTATACATTTTAGCTATCATGGCTTCCTCAATTTTATTCTGATCATCTTGACTGTGTTTTTGCCATTTTCTAATGTGTGGATCTGTAATGGATCTAGAGTTTGCAATATAAACACAAATGTCATCAATAGTGTCAGGTTCTTTTACCTTGACATTTTCCACCTCTAAGGATTCATCTTTCTCAGTGTCTTCTATGTCCTCTCAAGTTCTGATGAAAGTTTATACCCTTCTTGTTTTGTCCTCTTTTCGGTGCTAAAGCTTTCCTCTTGTAAGTCCTTACCTTTCCTTTCTTAAGAGGTGAAGGAGTAGATTCTTTGGACATTTGGCTTCTATTCCTTGAAGCGACTGTAGTCCTTGGTTTCTTAGATGGTGGAGGAGGTGGAAAATTTGACTCTATTTCCTCACAGTCATTCTTCTCTTCATCTCTATCGACATACAACTGTTCTTCAGTATCCTCCTCCTGTTCAATTTCTTCATTTTGCTCAACTTTTTCCTTGACTACTGACAGAATCTTCTTGAGATTCTTCACCATTTTTTCCTTCTTTTTGACTATTTTCTTAACAACTAGGCCTGATTTAATTCTTGGCTTGGCCTCTTCATATGTGCCAAACCTTGGTTGCTTTTTTTCCAGTGGTTCATTCATTAAGGCATCAATTACGTTTGTTGTAAGATCAATGTTGATCTCATATTCCAATGGTTGCAACCATGATGTCCTTGCTACAACAAGTTTGATGTAAGTATTATCTATGTCAACCATGAAGCATATCTCATCCTTATATTTCTCAATGAGTTTCTCAGGGATTCTTACCCTCTTTTGCATTTGGTCTTTGAATACATTGAAGTATTCATCCATGACTGTTTCAAAGTTATCTCCTAGTGCAGCTATGTGCTCATTGATTTGCATGGTGACCGGTTTGGTGCTATCCCATTTCACATCTCCTACCAATGGGAAATTTTCTTGAAAATAGAAGAAAATACACATGATTAGTGAGCCAAACTTACAAGTGTTTGACTTTGCATTACTGATTATTTTTAGGTTGTCCTTCAACTGATTTAGGAGTAACTCAGATAAGTCCAACTATGTATCTTTCTTCACAATTTTGTAGGCTATGTCCACTGCGCCTGATGCTATGCTATTTAATCTGCTTGCCTGGAAGAATTTATAACCCAAAATACATGCACCAAACTTAATCTCATCATCGGTTATGGTTGTTACTTTCAGTCCATAGCCATCCCATTTGGCTCTCGAGTCATCTTTTTGGTCTCTTCCTTTGGTGGATGCTTTAGTGCCTTTACTTTATTGGTTACAGGGTAACCAATGACCACATGGATGACATCTCAGGTTACTGCCTTTGGTTCATCCAACCATAACTTGTTGTTATGCATTCTACTTAGTACTAACCAAATCCAATCAGTTTTGAAGACCTTCAGAAACATTAGGGAATTGGTGAGCCTTTTCACCTCAACATTATTGTTTCTCTTCCTTAAGTGTTCCATCATCATTGCAAAGCTTCTTGTAATCTTCTTCTACCTCTGACATTCCAATCTCTGTAATCTTGTACTGTATGAAGGATCAGACGTCTTCAACTAGCAAAACCCTAGCTAGAATGCATAAAAAAGAACCAGAATCATCGGGTTGTGAGGAAACCTCCGGATGGATCTTCTAATTGGGTTCCTCACATGCCATGTTCTTGATGAGTTTGAACTTATCTTTCTTTGCATTCTTAGATTTCACAGTTCATGAAGTCGATGCCATTTTCAAAAAATTAGGGCTTCTGCGTAATGCGTGAAAATGGAGTTGTTAGTCTAAAAGAAATTACTATTTGTGCTTGCAAAGATCTCTAAACTACTTTGGAGTGTTGGGGGTCAAGTCATGATCGTTCTGTAGCTTGGTTTCTTTTTGCTAAAAAATTGCCTTCGCTCACTCTGCTCTGGCTGTCATGAAAAATGAGTCAATCTGATGCCCTATTTATAGCTGTTTCCCTAAAATGTGTGTCATAAATTATCACCAACTCTTCAGTGTATAAAGACTGAGTTCATTGGTGAAGACTTTACTTTCATCGGTGACACAACATTTCAGAGCAGTCAATGTTCACTTTTCTTTTATCGACAGGTTTCAATAATATTGACAGCTTGCTCATGTGTTTGTTTACCAAAGAGGCCTGGTCTATACTAGCAACTTTTTCTTTTAACCAATGCTTCTCAGTAAATGTAGGTAGTCTTAATTTTGAGTGTATACCGATGGGTTTCGGTATATATGCCCGAAAGCATAGTTATCACATATTTCAACAAGTATAGCCATGATGCATCTTTCTTATGCTAATTTGGAATTATTTCAATATATTATGGAATTGATGTAAAGTAATAGCTTGGGGTTAATGCAGTTCCATACTTACCTGTTCTTCTTAGGTGGGGTTGGTGATGTCACCGGATCCATTGGATGGGGTGTCACCATTTACATTTCTCATTCCAGCTTCATCATTGCTTGAAGATTTTCTCCAAATTTTGTCTCTAGCCCTCTAGATATCTTCAATGGTGTTTCCATTGGGATATGTGCTTGTCTCTATCATTTGGTCTCTGTAGTCCTTCTTGAGATGACCAACTTTATGATAGTGTAAGCATGCCATTCTGGGGTTATTCCAGCCTCTAGACTTTCTTATCCATAGTCTCATATAGTTTGCAGTAATGTGACCATATCTTCCACATGCAATACAATTTGTCCAAGTATTGTAGTCCCATACATACTGATTACCAACATTCTTCAGTTGATAGGGAGTTTCTTGACCTTTAGGATTCCATGCTTTCCTTTTCTTTTTCCAGCATTCAGGACTTGTGTGCCCATTTAGTTTGCATGTATGATAGTATTTGTCCATATAGGTTTCCTTTTTTGGTTGATCCATCTTAGAATTACATTCATATGCTTTATGACCTTTCTTGTTACATTTATAATAGAATCCTATGAATGAAGATGTAGATTTAGGAATACCTTTCATTTTTCCTTTGCATACATATGATGTATGGCCTTTCTTTCCACAGTGTCTGCATGTAAGCTTTCTTGGTCTTGGATTTTCATAGACATTCTTTAGATTGGATTGATTTGATGATTCTCCATTTTTGGTAAAGCCTAGACCATTGTTGTTGTTGACTCTTCATTGTCCCTCAAGAAAATCATCCATTCTTTTATTTCTTCTTCAGCCTTTTTGATAATTTCATTATGTTGTTTCTGTATTCAATTCATGCTTTAGCTTTTCATTCTCATCCCTTAGTTCACAGATAGCCTCTATTCTTTCAATGAGTTCAACATTTATTCTATTTGCCTCTTGACTCATAAGAATGATCTGATTTATTATCTCATGGTGATGCTCTATAAGTCTTTGTATTTCAGTTTCCTTTTCTTGTAGCTTTCCTATGATATTTCTTCTATCATCAATAGCTAGTGTTCTTTCTTGTTCAACTTGTCTAGCATTGTTCATGACATCGATCATCCTTACCATTTGTGTCTCTTGACCTATTTGCAAAGATTTAACTTGTCTAACCAGATGTAGATTGATTTCAGTTAGGCTTCTTTCTTCAGATGTATCTGATTCTTTGCTTGTAGTTGATCCTGAAGACTCAAAGAAATCTAGAATCTCTTCTTCTTGATAATGTTTTTCATTGTTCCGAGTTTCCATACCTTTTATTTCACCCAACAACTCTCTCATCTTGATTCTTGCTTCTTTATACTATTCAAAGAACATGTGTATTTCAAGCTTTTTATTCTCAATATTTTTATCAAGTTTGTACTTCTCCATTATATGATCTTTGCTCTTAAGCCTTTAATATTTCCAAGAAGAGACTTATCTCTGATACCAATTGTTGGGATTAATGGGAAGTATGTAGTGAGAGGGGAGGGGTGAATCAGTACCTCTAAAACTTTTTGTATCCTTTAATCAATTAACCTTTGGAATCAATTGCATGTCCATTCAATCTGATCTAAACTATTTTGTTGTGAGTTATATCAATTCATAACATTAATAAACATGTGAATCATTCATAGAAACATTCATGAACATAATTGATAGATAACACAAGATATGATATTGCAGAAAACTTCTGTTAGGAAGTAAAAACTATGGTGGGGATGGCACCCACAAAAATTCACTATCTGCAGAATGGAAGGGAGTCGGTGAAGGCTTACAATTGATCACTTCTGATGATCTACCCTGTTAGGAGTATTAAAGTTGAGACCTATTAAAGTATACTCTGTTAAGTGCTTTAGAAACACTAATGAAGTGTGCACTCGGTGCAAGACTGATTAAAACACTTACATTAATGTTTCTTGTCCCTAAAGAAATGGATTTAAAAAAATTAAATATCCTATAAATAGAATACACTTGCTTTATCTGACATGGAAGTCAGATCCACTTTTTGTGGGCTGAAAATGACTGTTGCTTATGTCTATCAGTCATGCTTGGCTATCCTTTGGTTGCTACTGTTAGTTGCACTATATATGTCTTGTCGGTCTGCACTATAACTTGCATTTCGGGTTCCTCTGTCGGTTTCTACTTTATCTTTCTGCTTTGTGATTTTCGGTTTGCACACTGAATTGTGTCATCAGTTCTCTCTGTACTTAGTCATTTTTGGTGATCTCCCAATCTGATCTTCAGTTTTATCTTTCCTATCTTTTGCTGTAGGCTTACCAAATTTTTTTTTTGTATACTAATCACAAATTAATGTCATCATTCTTTTCTTTTGTAAATAATTTTATTTTTTGCACTGTTGCTGGTCTGAACCAGTCAGTTTGTGTAAATGGGGTCATAGCTCATCATTCCACTATGGCACTTGTATGGGATATTGGAATGGGTGAGGTGAATCCATGTACTATATGTGTGGAGAAGGTTGGGCGCTGGAAAGATAATTTGCTAATTTTATAATGATTCCCTAGGCGAGCGAGAGATGCATAGCTAGGGATCACAATGAATCAAAGAGGCAAGATGAGTGATTGAAAGCATTGGTTGCTTTAATAAAATGATGTGGAGATGAGGAAATGTGTATGGAGAAGCCCCAAATCCAATGGGAATCTCTGGTGATGAGTTCTTCATGGTGAAAACTAAAACCATGATGGACATGCTCTGTGAATGGTGAAACCCTTAAATATAGGCTTGAAAATAGGAATCCTTTGTACAGATAGTTTGGGAAAGAAATACCTAGAAAATCCTTTAGGTCTTTGAAAAGGGTGTTAGGATATGGCATTAATTTTTCATCTTGTTAAGAATAATTTCAAGTTATATGCAAAAAGGTGCCTAATTAGGCCTAATGCTTGTAGCCCAGTTTTAGTGAGTTTGGAGCAAGTTCTTGAACTTGTTTAGGGATTCATTGAAAACTAAGTTGATAGGCATTGTGTTGGATGAAATTTCCTTGTTTTGGCACTTCCTCTCCATTGGTGGACAATGATATCCTTACAAGATCACTTGGAGTGAAAAAGAAAGAAGATGACCATGAAGCTTATGGTTGATTGAGTTGATTTCCTAAATGGTGTTGAAAAGTTGAATAGATGAAGGATTTGAGTAAAGAATCCTTGGAAGATTAGGGTTAGTTAAGAACCCTAATAGGCTAGAGAAGTGGCCTATAGGATACCCTAGGAGAAGAAAGGTTTTTGAGAAAGACTTGTCATTACATCAGGTTGGTATCAGAGAAAGTTAAAGATTTGGGAGTTGGTGTATGTCTCTAAATACTGGTGAATCAGTAGGGGAGATCAGTATGGTGACTAATGAAGAGCTAGCTAAGGAGATGGGTGAGAAAAAGGAGAAGAACATACTCCTTGAAGAGGCCCTAGATGAAATAAGGTTAAAAATACAAGAAGTAGTTGATGCCAAAGATAAAGGCAAAGAAGGTGAAAGCAGTGACAAAGGTAAAAAGATTGCTGAGGAAGATATCATCCCTAAAAAATACCCCGTTTTGAATGAAGAGCCATTCTTGATAGACATTAGAGCCCTAGGAGGAAAGAAAATAGAGGGAGTACCACTATTTAGTGGAAAGATGGATATAGAAGTAGTGATGGAGTGGATTTAGGGGATGGAGAACCATTTAGAATGTGAAGGTGTCACAGAGGCACAAAAACTCAAAGTTGCAAAGTCAAGGCTCAGAGGGTTAGCATTGACATGGTGGAAGTATCTACAAGATGAAATGGTTAGGATGGGGAAATAACCTATAGCTAACTAGAAATCCATGGTGACCAAGGTAAAGGAGAACTATCTGCTAGAGGACTATGAAATTGAAATTCATAGAAAGAGACAAGGTCTGAAACAAAAGGACTTGGATGTGGCCTCTTATGCAGAGGAATTTCAGAAGTTATGCCTTAGATCCAAGATTCAAGAAGAGGAACCTATCAAGGTAGCCAGATACTTGGGTGGTCTAAAATGTAACATCCAAGAGGAGATAAGTTTGTGGAATCCAACCAATGTTAAAAATTTCCACCAATTAGCTCTAAAGGTGGAAGAGAGGAACAAGA
Source organism: Thuja plicata (assembly GCA_018584345.1). Lineage (NCBI taxonomy): Eukaryota > Viridiplantae > Streptophyta > Pinopsida > Cupressales > Cupressaceae > Thuja > Thuja plicata. The sequence goes on along the minus strand of MU227577.1, from coordinate 1,808,798 downwards.
AGAAAGGAGACTCCGATCTTAGAGGTAGAGGTAGAGGTAGAGATCAAGGGGGTCATAGGAGTGGTTATCAAGGCATAGGTAATGAACAAAGGAACCAAGGAGAGTCCAATTTGACAGAGAATGGTAATGAAACTACTCCAAGAGGGGGTTATACCAGACAAAGAGGTACTCATGGAGGCTCTATTAGAGGAAGGGGTTTAGGAAGAAGAAACTCATACTCTGCAAGTATGAAATGTTACAATTGTGTCCAATTGGGTCACCCTTCCTATAGGTGCCCAGATAAGCCCACTTCTTCTAACAATAGAAAAAAGGATTGCATATGCTCAAGAGGACACAAAAAGTTTCAAAGAACCAGAGGTTGATCACATTGAGTCAGAGATGGGAGAGAAATTGATGTTCAAAAGGGTTCTAATTAGACAACCAGTTAAGGATGAGACCAAGAATAGAAGAGCACTGTTTAGGATTAGATGTAAAATCCTTGGTAAAGTTTTCAAAGTGATAGTGGATTCAGGCTCCACAGAAAACATAATATCAGAGGAAGCTTCCACTAAGATCAAGTTGATAAAGATAAATCATGTCAATCCTTACAAGGTGACATGGTTGAACAAGGGCCAAAGTGTGTTGGTGAATGAGAAAACTTGGGTGGAGTTTTCTATTGCAGGGTACAAGGACAAGTTACTATGTGATGTGCTACCTATGGATGCATGCCATCTACTACTAGGCTGGACTTGGCAATATGATAGAGGAGCAGTTTATGATGGGAAAGAGAAATCCATCTCTTTCAAGAAAGATAACAAAACCTTTTAGATATAGTCCTTGTTAGAGGAAGATGAGCCACAACCCAAGGCCCCAAGTATTTTGTTGAGTAGTAGAAAAGAGTTCATAAATGCCCTCAAGGATGAAAGGAGTGAAGGATATGCCATATTTATTAAGCCAAAGGAAGAAGAGAATCCCAAAAAAGAACCATTTACATTGGAACTCAGAGAGCTTCTTAAAAAGTACAAGGATATTGTCAGTGATGGGGTTCCTACCACTTTGCCTCCTAGAAGAGTGATAAGTCATCAAATTGAATTTGTACCTGGTGCGTCATTGCCAAATAAGGCAGCATACAAGCTTACTCCAAACCATAACCTAGAGGTGGCTAGACAAGTGTAGGAGTTATTAGATCAAGGGCTAATCAAGAAGAGCATAAGCCCATGTGCTGTACCAGTGGTCTTAGCATCCAAGAAAGGTGGTAAGTCAAGACTTTGTACTAATTCTAGAGAAATTAATAGGATCACAATTAGGTACAGATTTCCAATTCCTAGGATAGAGGATTTGATGGACTATCTTGGGGGGCAAAAAGTTTTTCACTAAATTAGACTTGAAAAGTGGGTACCACCAGATTAGGGTCAAAGAGGGGGATGAATGGAAGACAAATTTTAAGAATGTTGATGGGTTGTATGAGTGGAGAGTTAGGCTCATGAATGAAGTGCTTAAGGAATTCACAGGGATATTTGTGGTAGTATATCTAGATGATATACTTATCTTTAGTAAGACAACAAAGGAGTATGTGAAGCATGTGGAGATGGTGCTTAAAAGGTTGCATGAAGAGAAGTTGTCAATAAACCTTGACAAATGTGAGTTTTTCAAGCAAGAACTTGTGTATTTGGGATTTTTTGTATCCCAAGGGTCATTTAAGATGGACCCAAGTAAGGTGGAGGCTATCCTAAATTGTCCCACACCAACCACAGGAACAAAAGTCAAGAGTTTTCATGGGTTAGCCCAGTTTTAAAAATTTTTTATAAGGGATTTCAGTGGTATTTGTGCACCCATGCTAGACACCATCAAGGGTGGTCTAAAGACTAAGTTCAGATGGAATTCTAGAGAAGAGAAAGCATTTGAAATGTTGAACAAGCAACTAGCAACAAAACCTATCCTTAGACTCCATATTTTTGATCAATGTTTTACTTTGGAATGTAATGCAAGTGGGATGGTAGTAGGGGGTGTGTTAAGCCAAGAAGGTATGCCAATAGCCTTCTTCAGTGAAAAGATAAATGAAGCCAAGAAGAAATATTATTCTTATCATTTGGAACTATATGCTTTGGTTTAGTCTCTTAGGAAGTGGAGACATTACTTATTGCCCAAAGAATTTGTGGTGTTTACTGATAACCAGGCCTTGAGCTACATAAACACCCAAGAGAATCTCAATAAAAAACATTTGAAGTGAATGGAATACCTTCAACCATTCACCTTCACAAGAAAGCACACGAAGGGACAATTTAACAAGGTTGCAGACACCTTGAGAAGGAGGTTGTTAACCATTCAGGAAGTTCAATTGAAGATCATTGGGATAGAGAGTTTCAAATACCTCTATAGAGAAGATGAATACTTTGGTGAAGCCTATAAGATATGCTCTAATTTTTAGAATCACTTCCATAGTCAATTTTTTGATTTTCCCTTGCAGAGTGGATTGTTGTTTAAGGGGAACCAATTATGTGTCCCTAAGGTTTCAATGAGAGAAAATATCATTTAGGAAAATCATAATGGAAGGTTGAGTGGCCATTTTGGTGTGAACAAAACTCTAGAGTTAGTTCAAAGGTTTTACCATTGGCCCAAGATGGTGAGAGATGTAACCAAGTTTGTTGAACAATGTGTAGTGTGCATGAAAGAAAAAGGAGGAGATAGCAATGCAGGTTTGTACCAACCTTTGCCAATCCCTAAAAGACCATGGGAGTGTGTTAGCATGGATTTCATTTTAGGGTTACCTAAGACAAAGTATGGCCATGACAATATTTATGTTGTGGTAGATAGATTTAGAAAGATGGGTCATTTTATACCTTGTAGGACTACAAATGATGCCAATAACATTGCACACTTGTTCTTTAAGGAGATTGTACAAATCCATGGAATACCCCTAAGTATTGTATCAGATAGGGATGTTAAGTTCATGAGCCATTTTTGGAAAATAGTGTGGAGTAGATCAGGAACCAACTTGTCATTTGGTTCAGCTTACCACCCTCAGACTGATCTCCAAACTGAGGTGGTTAATAGAGTGTTAGGTAAATTTTTAAGGTTCCTAACTAAGGAGTATGGTTAGACATGGGATGTGGTCATTCCCCAAGCAGAGTATGCATACAATGATAGTGTTAAGAGAACAACGGGTAGAAGCCCATTTGAAGTTGTTTATGGGATGCACCCAAGGGGTGTATGTGAGCTTAGAGACCTTGGAGCCATGGAGTATAGGAGTGGTCATGTTGAAGACTTCACTCAAAACATGAAGGAGATCCAAGAGTAGGTGAAGAAGACTATACTAGATTCTACCCAAAAGTTGAAGGCCAAAGTAGATGAGAAGAGAAAAGATGTTCAATTTGAGGTATGTGATTATGTCATGGTACATTTGAATAAGTCTAGGTTGCAGAAGGGGATGCCTAAAAAATACAGATTAAAAGAGTGAGACCCTACAAGATTGTATCCAAGTATGGGGATAATGCCTATAAGGTGGATCTACCTACTAAATTGAGCATCTCACCTATCTTCAATATGGCAGATTTGATAAAGTTTAAAGGACCTTTGACAGAGATGGATGTGAACTAAGAAGAGGTTGGAAAGGATGTGGAACATGATGCTTTACCTCCCAAGATGTAGACAGAAGAAGATAGGGTGTTAGATTCAAGGGTCAAGAAGAATACCATACATAAGGTGTACATGGAACACCTCATCAAGTGGAAGTACAAGCCAAAATTAGAGGCAACATGGATTTCAGATACAGATTCAAGCAGATGGGCATTCCTGAAGACATTGTGCCCAGAGGAGTGACATGAATTTACTTTATGGGGGAGTATGGTGCAGGAGCACCTAGGATAGGATAGATAGTGGCCTAGGGCTCCTAATTTGATTTTGGCTTATAGTGGTCTTAACTAGGCCACTAGTGAAATAATAAGACTAGATAGGTCCTAGGGTGTGTTGATTTAGTTAGAAGACCTAACTAGATCATTTGATGTTAAGAAGTAATGATTTGTCCAATCTAGGTAAATGTTCCAAGAATGATGGAACCATGGATTTTATGCTTCTTAGAGTATATGAGGGCTAATTTTTGGTCTAATAGGAATGTAGTGCATTTGGATAAGTTTTATGGAGTGTTGACCAAGTTAGAGTGCAAGAATAAAAAAGTTGTCAATCTTGTCATTGACAACATTTCTTGCAATAATGCATCTTTGAGAATTTGGTTCTATAACTATCAAAATAAATTGGATTTGTGCCATGGTCAACTATATAAGACCTCCCATGACCTGTGTGTGGGGTTGGATGAAGTTTGGAATTTAGTGTACGGACTGTGTAATTTGAAATTTAGTTGCAGTTGAGCATTTTGTACACATTTTATTATTATAATGGATTGAACTCTGCACTGTGACTTGTGAAATAGTTAGTTTATGTAATTAATTTATTCTTAATGTGTTTATTTAGTGCTTTTGTTCTTATTTATTTTCTTTTGTAAATACTTTTGTTTTCTGCACTGTAGCTGGTCTGAACCAGACAGTTTGTGTAAATGGGGTCATAGCTCATCATTCCACTATGACACTTGTACGGGCTCTTGGAATGGGTGAGGTGACTCCTTTTACTATATGTGTGGAGAAGCCTGGGCCCTGGAAAGCTGATTTGCTAATTTTATAGTGATGCCCTAGGCAAGCTAGAGATGCATGGCTAGGGATCATAGTGAATTGCAGAGGCAAGATGAGTGATTTAAAGCATTGGTTTCTTTAATCAAAGGATGTGGAGAGGAGGACATGTGTATGGAGAAGCCCAAAATCAAATGGGAAGATTTGGTGATGAGTTCTTCATGGTGAAAAGTAAAACCCTGATGGACATGCTTTGTGAATAGTGAAACCCTTAAACATAGGCTTGCAAATAGGAACCCTCTGTACGGACATTTTGGGAAGGAAAGACCTAGAAAATCCTTTAGGTATTCGAAAAGGGTGTCAGGATCTAGAGTTAGTTTTTCATCTTGTTAAGAATAATTTCAAGTTATACATGCAAAAAGGTGCCTAATTAGGCCTAATGCTTGTAGCCCTGTTTTAGTGATTTTGGAGCAAGTTCTTGAACTTGTTTAGGGTTTCATTGAAAACTAAGTTGATAGGCATTGTTTTGGATGCAATTTCCTTGTTTTGGCCCTTCCTCTCCATTGGTGGACAATGATAGCCTTATTGGATCACTTGGTGTGAAAAAGAAAGAAGATGACCATGAAGCTTATGGTTGATTGAGATGATTTCCTAAATGGTGTTGACAAGTTGAATAGGTGAAGGATTTGAGAAAAGAATCCTTGGAATATTAGGGTTAGTTAAGAACCCTAATAGGCTAGAGAAGTGGCCTATAGGATACCATATGAGAAGAAAGGGTTTTGAGAAAGACTTGTCATTACATCACAAGGGGTTTTTTTTAGTAAAATAAAATCCGAGAAGATTATAACCTTAAATCTTGTAGGTTCCTAAATTGTATCCCTATAAAATTTTGGTCCTTAGTTAGGCCCCATTTTAGTTTCCAAGACTTTCATGCCCATTATGCTTTATCCAGTCTTGATTTTCAGATGTATTTTTGGAAGCCCATATCAAATTAGAACCCCAACCCAAATCTGATCCTGAATCAGTTGATATAGAGAAATTGGGTGTGTATTGGCCAAGTTGGATCACCCTTGACCCTAAAAAAATATCCCAAATTTTAATTACACATTGGTATTTTTAATTTTAGCAGGATCCCAAAATCCACATTAACATCCTTCAAGTTTTGAACCCCAAAATGAGTTGGAAAGGAATATAAACAAGGATACCTCTATCATTTTGACATCTCTCATCAGCTTGAGTTAAGGAAATACAAGTAATCAAGGCAATTCAAGACCTGTCAAGCATTCAAGGAGTGATTTAAGAAATTTATTCAATCAATCATCAAGCATGGAAAACATGGAGTAATAATAAGATCTAAGTATTTATGAAATAATTCATGTTCTTCATATCATATATCCAAGGAAAAGACAACAACAAGGGTACTTTAAAGCATCTTCAAAATAAATTCAATTCAACAAATGTTTATGAAGGTATAAGCATCTTAGTAAGACTCTTCTACGTATCAACACGTTTCCTTTAAAAAAATTCCTATTTCAATTTCAAGGTCAATTCCTCATATAGGGTTTGAGTTAGGAAAAATCATTTCCACAACTATTTTCCCCAATTTTCTATGTGTAGCTAATAGGTTGCATTTGTGAAGAAGGAGCTACGGGAAGGTTTGACCAAGAGCGATAGTTTGACACTCTTTTCATCAAAATTTGCAGGGTCAAATACATCTAGACTCATCCGTGACCCTCCTGGTGGCCCCTAACCTACTATTTTGGGTTGAAATTCAGATAATAGGTTAGTTACTATCTTGTCTTCCTAGATTTGGTCTCAAAATTGGAATCTTTGTCCCCCATATTCCTACATACACATAAAATCATCTCTCTTTCCATTCTTCCCCTAGATATTGTATTTTCCTTTCTTATTTTCCATACCCTTGTCAATTTAAAAGTGAAGGATTATTGCACCTCTTAGTACTTGAGCCTCCTCAAGACTAGTATATCTTGTTCCTTCCAATGTGTGATAGAACATAGGGGTGTGCTTCCTAGTTTTTCCATTCATCCTATTGAATTCCCTCATCCCTATTTTGTTTCATTATATTTTTTAACCCCACATCTTTACATCCTAATTTTGATTTGATGTCTAGATCTAGTTTGTATGCATATGTTTCTTATGAATTGGATGATTAGATTTAATTTACATGTAATTAATTAGGTTATATGTGCAATCATGGATCAAAATTTTCATTCATATTAGGTCTTTTGGTATCAAATTGATTCATACTTTATCATTTCATGGAAAATATTATTTACATTATTACTTTCTTACATGCAATGTTTTGATGATCAATTTATTAGTAATTTGTATTTTTATTAAGCATTCCCTTCTTTTCTTTGTGTATGAGTTTCATGACCTATAGCACTATATAAAAGTCCCATGAGAAGAAGATATAAAATTAATGGCTATCCCAAAGGTGTAGATCCCTAGTCTACTAACATTGTCCAATATGGGAATGTTGTGTAACATATCCCATAGTAAATCAATGATAATATCATGTCTATAAAACATTGTGCTAAAGCCCTTAATCTTTCCAATCCTAATATGAATATTGAGAACTCCATTCCTATTACAACATCCTTTCTCAATGTTTCTACCTAAACTCCACCTAATACATCTACATATGTACAAACTATCTACCCTACACATGTTAGTCTTCGAGGAATTCATAATCTTTACTTCTCCCATGAGTGTTCCATGTATACCCTAACTATCATCTATAACAATTTATCATAATGTTTCACTTTAATAATTCAAATGCCCCATCCATTTCCCATAAAATTATACATCCTTTATTATCAAATATGTTCAATAACAACATATCCACCGAAGTAACCACTAATAACCCTACCCAAAGTGTTTCATCCTTGCAACAACTTGATTCAAAAATCCAATCCATCTACAACATCCCCACTTGTGATATTGTTATCCCATTGTCTCATGAAATTATTTGTTCCATTACCCCTCAATACATGGAAATACCTCAATTGGAAACATATAATAGAATAGGTGATCCCTTGACTCATGTGAAAACAATTACAACCTTGTGTAGTGACTTCTCAAATGATCAAAGACTTATGGCTAAATTATTTAGTAGGACATTAAAAGATAGGGCCATACAATATTTTGTTCTTTATCTAATTATTCTATTGATTCATTTCAAAAAATAGCTAATGTTTTCATTCAAAGAGTTCAAAATAATATTCATCCTCAAATTTATTTAATTGATTTGATTCATTGTATGCAAGGTGTTAAGGAAAAAATGACTAATTTTATTGGTAGATTCATTCATTTTCATGCTTAAATTTATTATACTATGTCTGATATGGATGTTCAAATAATTTTCATTTCTAATTTACAAAAAGACATTAGAGATAAGTTATCATTTTTTGAGTTACTTCTTTTACCCAACCATGTGTAGTGCTGCATAATTATAAGCTTCAAGTGAACCAGTTTGAATATCCACTCCAATTTCTCTGGTTGATGAGCATGATGCCTCTTAGTAATCTTCCCATAAGTTTCAAAATTCCAATGAAGGTTTCATCAAGATTAATAACTATTCCAACAATGTTGACATGTAGGTGATAGCTACAACATCAGGTGTGGCTCCTTTATCATCTATTTTCAAACCATCTTGTAATTTTATATATCTTTTTGAATACTTCCATAATCTTATATTAAATTTAATTAATGATACTATTTTTTAAATTCCTCTCATCAAACTTATATTGAACCTTCCAAACCATTTATAGCCTCCTATGATCCCAAACCCTTTTTCCAATACTTTCATCAGATTGTCCATGATACTTAGAAGCATTTTTGTTTGAAGCATATTATTCAAGGTCTCATAGATTAAAATACCATAACCATAAAGGGTTTGAATGATAAAGGAAGTAAATCCCACAGCCAAATCCTTTAATCTAATCATCCCCAATCAGTGGTCCTGTCATCATCAGTCCAACTTAAAAAAGATCCATAACTCTGTTAGTAATAACTGAGAGGGGAGGTGGGTGAATCAGTGGCCTCAAAAATTTATCCTTTTAAACTTCAATCCACCAATTAATACACCTTATATTATTAAGTCCCTACAAGATGCATGCCTCTGAAATAATTGAAATAAATAATTGTCTGTCAGTTTACCTTGTATGTCCTTCGTCTCCTTGATAACCGATAAGTAGTAAAAACTTATTTACCGATACTCAGTAAATATGCAGAGTATACCAGTCAATCCATAAATGCATATGTGAAATCTAAAATAATAAAGTAATAAACCATACACATATAACACAAGGATTTTAACGTGGAAACCTTGTTAAGGGAAAAAACCACTAGGACCGGTACCCCAAATTTTCACTCTTCTGAAGTGAGCCCTATTAGGAGCCAACCCTGTTAAAGGTTACAAACACACTGTTAAGTGTGACCTTGTTAGAGGATTTT
>MU227577.1:1774474-1797295 GCA_018584345.1 Thuja plicata | reverse complement strand
ATATATATATATATATATATATATATATATATATATATATATATATATATATATATATATATATATATGTTAGTATATACATATGAGTAGTGTATGCTAAGTTTACAAGAATATGTTTTTATTTCTTCATAGCGTGTGCGGGTTCTATAGAAGTAAAAATGATGCTTTTAGTTCTACATAACCCACATGAGATGGGGAAGACAGATGAGAGAGAGGTAAAAAGGAGATGAATGCATGTATATAGACATATCTACACACACACACACACATATTTTAGTATATACATATGAGTAGAGTATGCTAAGTTTATAAGAATATGTTTTTATTGCATTATAACCTATGTGGGTTCTATAGAAGTAAAAATGATGCTTTTAGTTCTACATAACCCGCATGGGTTATTTAGAACTTGGAATGGTACTTTTGGCTTTGCAAAACCCATGCGAGTTATTTAGTACATAGGAACCCGTACGTGTTATGGCAAGCCCATTTTCTCTCCATTTTATCCCTTTACATGTTTTTTCATCTTCTAAGATGATTTCTTGATTTCCTTATCATCAGGTTTACAATGATCAAGTGGGTATCTCTGAAATTACCACCATAACCTCACACATCTTCTCAAATTTCTAACCATATAAATTTTTCTATTTTTGGACAACATTAGATTAGTAAACTTTAATTTTCTTTACTAGTGTCATGACAGTCCTCAGAGATATATGTCTACCATTTTATTAATAATTTCTCATCTACTTGACCAAATTCAAAAAAAATTACATATTATTGTTCTAGACTTGATTATATACACTTTTTAAAAAAAAGTTTGCATTTTTGATTATTTTGATGCAAGTTATGCCTAGCGCACGAACATGCCCCAGATTTTCAGGATGTGGTCACTTTGAAAAATCATTAAAAAAAAATACTCAACGAAAAATTATAAAAAAATACACAACTTCTAGATCTCACTCTTACCTATTATTATACCAAAGGGTTTTGAAAAATGCTAAATCTAACTATATCTTTTGTGAAGCACACAGAAACAAATGTGTTATGATTTTCTAAAAAAAATTAGGAACAATTGTTTGTGTGCGGTGGGTTTGACCCTCTTAATCTTATCCATTTTTAAAAAACTTAGTAGTTTAGAAATTAGATTCAAAGTAATACATTTTGTAATCTTTGCACAACTCCTAATTTTGAGTGCATGATCCTCAAATTTCTCTTTGAAGTTTAGGTTTACCTGATTTTAGAAAAAAATGTGGTCACTTATACCCCCCTTTTTGTTAACCATCTTGGTGCACTTACCTAGGAGGTTAGTTTACATCCATTTTTTTTTATTTTCTTTGATCAAAAGGGTTAAAATGAATCACCATCTTTTCACATAGGCTAATTAGGGGCTTTCAATTGATAATAAATTTTCATCTAGTCTAACTAGGGGCTAAAATGAATCACAATCTTCTCACATAGGCTAAATAGGGGCTTTCAATTTGAGTTTGTTGCATGCCATTTGATGAAGTTTTGATTTTTCAATTTTGTGTGCTTGTCTTTTTAGAGAGATTACACTTCAATTTTCTTAAGGGAAAGAACCCCATCTTTGTGTATTTTGTGTGCTTGTACATTTTAGGGTGGACCCACTACTACATGAAAGTGATAGCAACACCCAAATTTTTTATTTTTTAGAATAAGGAATTGCTTTGGTGCGAAATGAGGTACTCTCCCCAAAATATAATCCTGAGCACAACTCCTTTGACCCACTATTAAAATTGATGTCAGGATTTAGGTGATCCCCATATTCTCCCTAGTACCCAAATTTGTGCGAGGTATATAAAAACCATCTTCCTTACCAGAAAAGAACAACGACTATGTTTCTTAGATGCATGTTGTAACCTTGAAGGTCCCACACTATGAACCATTAATTTAGTAGCCAAAATTCTTCTACTTGTTGATGCAGGTATTATGATACATGCATCCCGAAGATACCCCTCATGTGTTAGTAATAACTGAGAGGGGGGGGGGGTGAATCAGTGGCCTCAAAAATATTCCAATAGTCAACCCTTAAAACTTAGTACCACAATATTATACCTCTAGTTATCTTTAGTCCTATAAGATGAATGCCTCCAAATACTTATATCAAATTAGTACTTCTCAAAATGCTTTGTAAAACCTTCTACTGTAGATTTACCAAATAGCAGTCTATTAATTTACCAAAAGATGATAAATTATCTAGAGTATACCGATCAATCCAATTAAGTTAAGTGTAATGAAAAACACTAAAGTAATGACTCATAAACACATTGACACAGGGATTTTAAACGTGGAAACCCTGTTAAGGGAAAAACCACTTGGGATCGGTAACCCAAAATTTTCACTCTTCTGAAGTGAGCTCGGTGAAGAGCCAACCTTGTTAAAGGTTACAAACACACTGTTAGGTGTGACCTTGTTAGAGGATTTAAAATTTTAGTCTATCACTTGATATCGAGCATCTCTATGCTACCATCCTTGATCAAACACTCACTTGGCTTGTCAATAGGTATCTGACATCTCATGCTATCTTCATGAACAAAATTTTTGATACTCCATTGGATGTATCTCAATATAGAAAGGATCTTTAAATCCCACTCAGTTAAGAGACTTTATGAATCAATGGTTAAATTGAAATAGTATGATCTATTCACATATACAACTTACACTTGCATATTTTTAGATCTATTGTAATCTCACAAAACTATTCTGATCAATATACCTCGATTTATACCTTTTCTCCACTTTGATTCTACTTGGTGATGCTGTGCACTATTTCTCAATGTCCGTAGAATTCTTTATCTCTTTCCTTAGCTTGTTGATCAACACTATATGAATTTTCTCTTCATCAGTTTCTCTTTAGCATCCTCTTTTTCTCCCCACACCAATTCGTAATGAATTGAGTTGTCTCTTTATAGACATGATATCACCATTTTTAGGTTCTTGATCTTCTTGATCTTGGCGTGATCCATAATTATCACCAATTAGATTTAAGCAAAACTCCTATTCTATCTCGCTGAGATCTTCTCGCTAACTGGAAAAAACAACTTTAAATCAATTACTTATCTTTGGCTTATCTTGTCGATGAAAACAATGATAACTACCAGTTAACTCTATATTTAGAACTGCTAGCTAGATATTTTGTCATTTCTAACCTCCAGTTAATTTTGGTTTAACTCTTTGATAGCATCGGTCAACACTCCAGTTCTCCTCGTGCTTCTCTGTCGGTTTACACTATGTTTTTGGCCATCAGGTTTTCTTGTGACTCTTCTTGTCGGGAATGCTCATCGATTTTCTTTCTTGGGAAACACTGTGACTTGACTATCGGTCTATCCATTGGGTACTACTGACCATCGGTGTTTGTAGTAATTTTGTGAATGCTTTTATTTTATGCATTACAGAAAGCACAATCTTTATCTCTTTGATTCTTTGAAGTCTTTGACACTTTGATTATAACTGATTAGATTATATCAAGTTGACATCAATAAAATTACAATCCATTAACTGATTTAATTTCTTCCATTATCCTTCTGCATTTCGGTGATCAACTTAATATCTTCAAACATTCAATTAGTTACATGTCATCAATCTCTCTTGTTGGCATTGATGGCAACATACTACATTTTCATACTATACTGTCACTAATACAATATGGAATATACAGTTTCATCAATATTTTCTAATGTAACTATTACAAATGTCTGGCTCTCGGTAAGCTAAAAAATATCTTATATTTGTATCATGAAGAGTGGTTGTCTTCAATCTTTAATCCCTTCAATGGATAGATGTATCATATGATATCTCTATTCTGATATGTGTTCTTCCTTGACTGTCCCTCTTCTTGATAATCTCTTTTTCCTTTGAAAGCATTCTTTCTCTTTGTTTGAACTCTCTCCCTTTGTTACTTCTCTCTCCCTTAGATGGATATTTCATATGTAATCAATTTCTCTCCCTTAGAATATTGATTAACTCTTCCTTTCTGATTCTCTGGAACTTCTCTTCATGGATAATGATATAATGTCTTCCTCTTTATCATATCTCTCCTTTATGTGACATGAAATCATTTCTCCTTTTGATAATGAGATCATATTTTTGTTTGTATGATAAAGAAAATTTCTCCCTTATGATAGTGAGAACATCTCTCCCTTTTCCTTTATGATAACTATAAGATCATCTCTCCCTTTGAAAACAATGCCAAACAAAAAGATTTATTCTCCTTGTTTTATCATCTATACCATGTTCTATCCCTTGGAATAATATATTCCTTGAATTTCCCTATCCATCAACAATACAATGCCTCTGGTCTTCGGTGTAGATATGTACCTTGTAATGTACAAATGTATCTATTGTTGTTCATCTTAGGATTTGCATCAACATGACTGATCTTTTAGATTTGGTATAGGTTGATGCAACCTCCTAGTTAGATTACTGACTGATAGACAAGGGTTGAACCCCTAGTCTCTGTCTCAGATACTCAAATGTATCATTTGATAATGGCTTGGTGAATATACCATCTGATTGTTCCTTTGATTGAACATATTCTAGTGTCACTTCTTTTTATTGCACTTGTTCTCTTATATAGTTTTACTTGATAGCAATGTGCTTAGTCTTAGCATGCATGACCGAATTCTTAGAAATGTTTATTGCACTGGTATTATCACAATAGATAATTACTAGTTCAAGGATATTCATATGCATACCTTCTAGCAATTATTTGATCCATGCAATATTGGAGTAGTTTGCAGCAACAACCACATATTATGCTTCTGCAATAGACTGAGAGATGCATCCTTGCTTCTTGCTTATCCATGTGACAAGTTTCTCACCGATGAAGAATGCTCCTCCTATTTTTCTCTTTCGGTCATCAATGTTTCCAACCCAATCAACATCTGTATAGAATTGTAGCTCAAATTTTCTTTCTCTTTTGTACCATAAGCTATAGTCCATGGTGTTCTTCAGATATCTCATAATTATTTTGACAACAATCATATGTTGTTCTTTGGGATTAGCAGAGAATCTTGCAACTATCCTCACTACATGTGCTATATCTAGTCTAGTGTGAACAACATACATTAGTTTTCCAATCATTGATCTATATAAGGTTTGATTTACCTCATTTGTCTTGTCTTCTTTTGTCATCTTGCATCCAGTAGCCATAGGTGTTCCAACTAGTTTGGAATCTTCCATCTTGAATATATTTAGCACTTCTTTTATGTATTTGGACTGAGTGATGTAAATGCCTGCATCTTGTTGAAGAATCTATAGACCAAGAAGGAATTTGATCTCTCCAAACATAGACATTTCAAATTCCTTTCTCATTTCATTAGCAAAGGATTTGCATAACAATTCATTCCCTTCAAAAATTATATGATCAACAAAAATTTCAGCAATTAGAGTATTACCGTCGGTATCCTCTTTTAAGTACAGATTGCTATTTTCACTTATTCTAACAAATTTTATGCTACTAAGATATGAGTGAAGTATTTCATACCAGGCTCTTGGTGCTTCTTTTAATCCATACAAGGATTTGTGTAGTCTACATACCATGTTTCTCTTGTCTGGATCAATAAACCCTTCTGGTTGTTCAATGTATACCTCTTCTTCAAGTATTCCATCTAGGAATGCAGATTTTACATCCATTTGGTAGACCTTGAATCCTTTAAATGTAGCATAAGAAAGTAATATTCTAACTCCTTCTAGTCTTGCAATGGGTGCAAAGGTTTCTCCATAATCAATTCCTTCTTCTTGTGCATATCCCTTGCATACTAATCTTGCTTTGTTTCTAGTGACTTCTCCATTCTCATTCAGCTTGTTTCTGAATATCCATTTGATACCAATGAATTCTTGTCATCTGGTCTTAATACTAGTGTTAATGTATTTTTCTTCTCAATCTATTTTATTTCCTCATTCATAGCACTGACCCATTCTTCATTCTCAAGTGCATTGTAAACAGATTTAGGCTCAAAATCACAAAGTAAACATCTGGTGTTAAGTGACTTACTTTTTGTTCCTGTTCCATCCTTCTTGTCTCCTATGATTTGGTTTTGTGGATGATGTCTTATGACATACTTGGCAAGTTTTGGTTCAACTCTATGTTCATCATTCTGATTATCTTCTTCACCTTCATTTTCATCTCCATTGTTCGGAACACCATCTTGAGTATTATCCTGATCATCGGTAATTGCAGCCTGATGCTCGGGCATTGTTCTGATGCTTGAGAGAAACACACTATTGCTTGGGTAGAGTGTCAGGTTCTGTATAAACAAACCTGTTGTATTCCTTCGGTTCCTTTTTACTTTCCTTATCATTTTTTTCTGCAAATTCATCTATTTTTACATTTGCATTTTCAAAGATTTTGTTAGATGACT
This sequence comes from Thuja plicata, assembly GCA_018584345.1. Lineage (NCBI taxonomy): Eukaryota > Viridiplantae > Streptophyta > Pinopsida > Cupressales > Cupressaceae > Thuja > Thuja plicata. Next base: position 1,790,915 of record MU227577.1, on the reverse strand, counting down.
TGTTAAGACATTTATAAGCCTTGCTTTTGGTTTAATACCCTAGGAAGATACCTTCTTCACTTTTGCAGTCAAGTTTTCCATTTCTATCATCCTTCAATATGTAACCACCCTAATTTGGTCTGCTATGCCTAAAGACCCCATTTTCCCTAAGTGTGATCATACCCTCGATTATGTCCAAATGACTCTATTACTGCTTGGCATAATTATTCGAATCAATTTAATTTCCTAAGGTGATCAAATCACTAAGTTAATTGCTTTAGCCAAAATTAATAATCGATCAAATACATGGCTAAAATGATTAATTTACTAGGAATTAAATAAAGTCCTAAATCATTTTCTCACTTGCAAAAGAACCAATCCCCTAGCTTGATTAATCTAATTAATTAGCTATAGTCCTTTAATTATTAAAAAACAATTAAGTTGTTTAAATAATTAAATTTCCTATTTTTGAATGAATTAAAGAAGTTTAATTTATTTCATTAATATTCCTCTAAACCCCCAACCTAACCCAACTCAACCACTTGGACCCTAGGTTCAAACCTTTCCCAACCCTTTCACCCTTGCTAAGCATTCTTCTAATCCTAATCTAATCCTATCTTAACCCACCTCCTAATGTTGTCACATTCCATTAAGAAATGATTAACAACCCCACCCACTTGAGAAAGTCAAGGAATCTCAAGATTCCTTTCTCAAGTCCATTTTCTCAAGCCATCCTCTTACACCCTTCCCATGCTTCTTTAAGGCTCTCATTAATGCCTCATTAATTAATATTCCTTAAGCCCATGTCTCCCCCATGCCTATTGAATTCCAAAGGTATTTATTTCTCTTACACCACCACTAATGAGTTCTTCAACTCATTAATGCACCTTGTCCCCCCTCTCTCTCCCCATTCTTCTATAAATAGGAGGCATTTTTGAGAGCAAATAAGCCTTCATCTCATATTGAAAATACATTTTTATGCTATTAAGATTTAGATAGATTCATTTTCATCTCATAGTTTCATTACCATGCATTGTTATAATGTCCATTTTTAGAGCTAGAATACATTGCTTAGTGATTAAATAGCTTGTTTTAATTCAAATTTTTTATGCTAAGTTTTATATGTCACTGATAGTAGCATAATCTGAGGGATATTATGTTATTAATCACACTCTTCTTAGTTAGAAAGCAATAGGTCAATATTAGTTGGTTTTATATGCTCATCGAACCCCTTTTTAGCTAATGCAATGATCTATTGAAGTGTTGTGTCTTTCTTAAACAGGTACAAAAATCACACACACACAATATATATATAACATTGACTACCAAATATTATGAAATAACTTACATTGGGTGTATGACCATACCAAAGCTCATAGGGTGTCTTCTATGTGTCCTTCTTCAATTGTACGTTGTTTAGTGTATAGACAACAGTACTGACAACTTCCCTCCAGAATGTTTGAGTGATGCTTTTCTCAATCATCAATATTATTGCACAGTCAACAATTGATCTGTTTCTTCTCTCAGCAATTCCATTTTGCTATGGTGTCCTTGGTGCAGAAACCTGTCTTTTAATTCCATGCTCATTGTAATAGTCAGTGAATTCTTCTGAAGTAAATTCTCCTCCTCTATCTGACCTTAAGCATTTTAATTTCTTTTCACTTTGTTTTTCAACCATTTCTTTATACCATTTAAACATCTTAAATGCTTCTGATTTATGTTTTAAAAAAATGACTGACATCATTCTAGAAAATTCATCAATAAAGAGAATAAAATACCTATCTCCATAGTAGCTCTTTGTCCTCATGGGTCCACATATATCTGTATGGACTAATTCTAGAATTGTAGTAGATGTATGGGTTTTTCTCTTGAAACTAGACTTTTTCATCTTACCTTTTTGACAATTCTTGCACATGATATGATTAGGCTTAGTCATTGTTGGTAAGCCTCTAACATTCCTTTTTTTTCTTATCTTTATCATGTTGTCAAACTTCACATGACACAATCTTTTGTGCCACAACTGTAAGTCTTCGTTTCTAGCCATCAAACAAGTGGTGTTAGTGTCATCAAGATAGAAAAGGTTACCTTTTGTCTGCTCACCGGTACCAATCAATCTTCCTGATTCATTGAAGATCTTTGCCTTCTTATTTTCAAATACTACTCTGTGACCTAAATTGTTCAACTAAGAAACAATTAACAGATTGTAATTCAGTCCTTTAACCCAGTAAGCATTTTCACATTTAATCAGGTTATTCAACATTATGGTTCCTTTACCTTCAAATGGACAAGGTGTATCATTACCCATTCTTTGTGAACCACCATTATAGTATTCAAAAGTTTCAAACTTTTGATTGTCACTGGTCATATAGTGAGTGCAGCCACTATCTATGATCTAGACATCATTTTTACTAACTTTAGATATGAGTGCAATTTCTACATACCTTTCTTCATCCTCATCTGAATCATCCTTCATGGCTACAAATACCATCTCGATGTCTTCTTCTGATTCGGTGTCGGTGTCATCAGCTCTGCTCCTAGCTAGGTTACAAGCTTTCTTCCCTTTGTCCTTGTAGTCTTGGGTATCTCTCTTGTCAGATTGTTGGTTGCTTCGATAATCTCTATTTTCAACTTTATCAAACTTCTTCTCATATGGTCTGTCAATTCCTTTGTCATATTTTCTTCGGTTTGGACATCTTGTAGAAAAGTGTCCAACCTCTTTACAATTGAAACATACAAGTGGTAATTTACCTTTGTATCTACCTTTGCCTCTCTGCAATCTTCTAGCCATTAGTTCTTCAATATCATCAAGTCCTTGATCCTCATTATCACTATCACTATTATTTCTGACAGCATGTCTATGACTTGAGTTACTTATCTTTAAAGAAGATTTGAATGCAAATTCTATGGATGGTAAGACACTATTATCAAAGTTGTTCATCTCAAATGAAATTAGTCTACCAATTAGACTATCTAGAGTAACTGTATTGTTAGCAACTACTCTCATTTCTTGAATAGTAGAGACTCCAATAGTATAAACAGGCAATAAGGTTCTTAATATTTTTCTTACCACTGTCTCCTCTTCAAGTACACCTCCAACTCCTTGAATAACATTTACTACCTCTTTGATTCTGTAGCTATACTGAGTAATGTTTTCTCCTTCTTTCATCCTTTGGTCATCAAACCTCCCTCTTAGACTTTCTACCTTTGCTCTTAGTACATTGGAATCTTCTCCATGTACAAGCTTCAAGTTATCCCACATTTTCTTTGTAGAGGTGTAGGTTTTGACATCTTTAAACTCAGCATCAAAGAGTGATGATGCGAGTTCTATCATCATGCAGTTATGCTCATGCTTGACTCTTAATTGCTTAAGGGTATGAGGTCCTGTAGGCAACACATATTCAGTATCTAAGTATTGAACAATATCAGTTCAAATACCTGATAAGTGGAGTCTTATTCTGCTTTTCCATGATGCAAAGTTGTCTTTATTCAACTTTGGCACATCTCATCTGTTCATCTTGTGATCTTTTTCTTGAGCTGTTAAAATCCCTTTCTAAGAACACAAGATCTGATACCAATTATTAGTAATAACTGAGAGGGGGGAGGTGAATCAGTGGCCTAAAAAATATTCCAATAATCAACCCTTAAAACTTAGTACCACAATATTATACCTCTAGTTATCTTCATTCCTATAAGATGAATGCCTCCAAATACTTATATCAAATTACTACTGCTAGGGATGATTTGTAAAACCTTCTACTATAGATTTACCGAATAGAAGTCTGTTAATTTACCAAAAGGAAGTAAATTATCTAGAGTATACCGATCAATCCAATTTAGTTAAGTGTAATGAAAAACACTAAAGTAATGACTCATAAACACATTGACACAGGGATTATAAACGTGGAAACCCTGTAAAGGGAAAAACCACTTGGGATCGGTAACCCAAAATTTTCACTCTTCTAAAGTGAGCTCGGTGAAGAGCCAACCTTGTTAAAGGTTACAAACATACTGTTAGGTGTGACCTTGTTAGAGGATTTAAAATTTTAGTCTATCACTTGATATCGAGCATCTCTATGCTACCATCCTTGATCAAACACTCACTTGGCCTATCAATAGGTACCTAGAATCTCATGCTATCTTCATGAACAAACTTTTTGATACTCCATTGGATGTATCTCAATATAGAAAGGATCTTTAAATCCTGCTTGGTTAAGAGACTTTCTTAATCAACGGTTAAACTGAAACAGTATCATCTATTCACATATACAACTTATACTTGTAGATTTTCAGATCTATTGTAATCTCACAGAACTATTCTGATCAATATAACTCTATTTATATCTTTGCTCCACTTTGATTCTGCTCGGTGATGTTGTGCTCTGTTACTCAGTGTCCACAAAATTCTTTAGCTCTTTCCTTGGCTTGTTGATCAGCACTGTATGAAGTTGCTCTTCATCAATTTCTCTTTAGCATCCTCTTTTTCTCCCCACACTAATTCATAATGAATTGAGTTGTCTATTTATAGACATGATATCATAGTTTTTAGGTTCTTGATCTTCTTGATCTTAGTGTGATCTACAATTCTCACCAATTAGATTTAAAGAAAAACTCTTGTTTTATCTCACTGAGATCTTCTTTCCAACTGGACAAAATAAATTTAAATCAATTACTAATCTCTGGCTTATCTTGTCAATGAAAACAATGATAACTACCAGTTAACTCTATATTTAGCTCTGCTAGCTAGATATTTTTTCATTTCTAAACTCTAGTTAATTTCGGTTTAACTCTTTGATAGCATCGGTCAACACTCTAGTTCTCCTCAGGATTCTCCGTTGGTTTACACTATGTTTTTTGCCGTCAGGTTTTCTTGTGATTATGCTCATCGGTAATGCTCATCAGTTTTATTGCTTAGGCAACACTATGACTTGACTGTCGGTGATCTCTATCCATCGGGTACTACTGACCATTGGTGTTTGTAGTCATTTTGTGAATGCTTGTCTTTTATGCATTACAAAAAGAACAATATTTATCTCTCTGATTCTTTGAAGTCTTTGACACTTTGATTATAACTGATTAGATTATATCAAGTTGACATCAATGATAATACAATCCATTAATTGATTTAATGTCTTGCATTATCCTTCTACATTTTGGTGATCAACTTAACATCTTCAAACATTCAATCAGTTACATGTCATCATCATGTACTATTCAATTTGAGATTGAAATTTTCTTGAGATCTTTGGGTCTTTATAAATTTGAATCTTGGCATGCCCAAGAAGAGTGTGCCACATAAGGGGGAGCCAGTGCCTTCAACCTTCTATCTATCCTATTGAAGGTGACATTTTATCGCTAATGGATTCAACAAGTATTGTCCTATCCTAAACCATAGGTTGTTCTTGTCTTCAATTCCTAAATAAAAAATTTTGTTTGGAATGTATGTTCAAAAAATCTTCCTAATCAAACATCACTTGTCCAAACCTTCAATTATTTACGTAATCACATTTTTCAAATCTTGGTGAAAACATTATTCAAAGTTTTAGCCTTGCAATCATAGGAAAGTCAAAACCTTGAAAATTTCTTTCAACCCTCCATGCATAGTGTTACTTAGGTTTCCTCATTTGAATCATTCATCTTAGGGTCTAGTCTTCTATACCACCCCTTTGGTCATTTCTTTATTACCTTATTTTCTCCTTCATTTCACTTGTATTAGTTTATGACCTTAGGTTTCATTTAGAACCTTTTCCTTGTTACCATTTTGTCACCATCCTTTTGGACTTATCATATCCCTTAGTAATCCTTCATTTTGTCATCAACCATAGCTTGCATGTAGGTCCTTGTCCTCCACATTGTCATAGCCTTGTCCTTGTCATATTTTCCTTTTCTTTCATTTTTCCCGACCATCTCAAGAGTCCCATTTGTCACCCTAGATCTATAGGGTACACATTATCTCTTTTATCTTTCCTTTGTCTTCTTCCCTTTGGAATCATATTAGTCATTTCTGTTAGGTACATTCAATCCCATAGAGGTCCACACCCATGTGTTTTGAAATAATACCCAAGCCTTTAGGAGACAACAAGAATCGTCATGCCAACCCATGTATAGTCCAATGTATGACACACTATCAAGTTTTCCAAGAAAATCCCAAATCATACCAACAAAAAAAAATGAGGCTAAATCAAGCAAATAGGTTTTGACTCATATTTCAATAGTGTCTCACCCACAAACATGAAACCAAATGAGGTTTTCCCAAATTTCTTAAACCTGGACCAAAAGAACCAAATAAAGTTTTGCCTAGATTGCGTATGCTTGGACCAAAAGAACCAAATGAGATTTTTCCCAAATTATGTATACCTAGACCAAAATTATCATTTTCAAATGTGGTTACAAGTATGCCCTTTTCTGGACCACAATTAAATTTGGTTAATATACCATAGTTCAAATCAACACAACCAAGGCAACAACAAAATTTTGAACCAATTTTTCCAATGCAACCAAGTATTCCTCGAGCAACCAGATGATCCTTGGTACCACAAGTAATTGTGAAAGAAAATCAATCCTACCAAGGATGCATATGGTTACAATTTTTTTTTACCATTGGTGACATCACATGCTATTAAACCTTCCCTTTATGTCCTTAAGTGCACCATCATGGGTTTACCAAAAAACATAAAACAAACACACCAACTTTTGGACATCAACCAAACATATCTAATGTTATAGCTATTGTGCGACAAGTCTAATCAACAAATATATTACAATGAACAAATTTAAATGTGGCCTCATAAATAAAACCATCCAAATGACAAAAAATCAAACACAAAACTCTCAAAACTTTTCTTCACAAATTAGGTCATAGACAAGAAACTCTAAGAATGATAAGAATCATCTACCTATGTCTAGCAATTATTCATTCTACAACATTCACACAAATAACACACTTACTTCAAATCCTAAAGTTGTCCCTCAAATAGCCTCCATATCTCCCAGCATTCCTTCACCCCCTAAAGTTTTACAAGAGAAATCTACATCATCTACATCAAATTTCATATTAAATGATGAAACCTCCTAAGGGTTGTCCCCAATACAAATTAAAACTAATCCATTCCTTGGTATTAACCCCTTTTACAATTCAACAATTCTAGATCCAATGCCATCATATGTTCCATTCACAAGCAAACCCATTTCAGAGAGTCCCATCCAAACTCCTTCCATATGTCAAGATATTTGTTCCTTTCTCAAAACTCCCATACATATTATAATTCACACCCCTTGTCAAGAGGGTGATGTAAAGCATGAAGAAATGAGTCCAGAAATAAATCAAGATCAACATATCAAGAATGATGAGTCCTATGCAATTGTTGACAAAGATACCATCTTCCTAGAAACTAATGATGATTCTACCATCTTTGTATGTCCTACCAATGATGATTCCAATACATCACAAGAAAAAAGTGTCCTTCCAAGTCTTGTCAACCTTCTAGTTCCTAAGAAAGATCATGATATCTCATATGTGATTCCTAATGACTACATCCAAGTTCAAGAGTAGAGTATCCTTAATGTGAAGATTGATTATCCCCTTCTAATTCAAGATCAAATAATTCCTTCATCATCATGTCCACCACAAGATCCCACTACCCCTTTGGATACTCCTCAAGATCCTTCCATCCTTTCATCTCCATGTCCTATTCTTCAATCTCCACCACGAGACCCTATTTTGCTAAATTATCTCATCATTCCTACTATTCAACCTCATGAAGAACTTGTCATGCCTCATGATTATAATACTTATTATGCAAGATGTTCGTGAACCCATAACATATCAAAAGCATTTCCCTATCATGTCTTTTATAACATATCCACCTCAAAATGGATTTGTATCTAGCAGAAAGTATCCCATTGGTAGAGATATTTTTCAAAGTGTGCATTATAAATACAAAGGGTTAGGTCTCCATGAGAAAGTAATATTAAAACCCCTCCAAACCACAACAAATCCTAATGGTCATGGTCTTAGTTACATACCACATTCTCAAGATGTTAGTGTCCCTACATTATCTAATTTCAAATGCACACCCCACCTTCAACCCTTCCATATATATTAGTTCTATATATTCCCATATCCATTAGCTCACAATCCATATAACCTTTAATAAAACAAGATAAAAAAGGGCACACATCTTTGAGAACCTTCCAATATCAATCCAAAGGACCTCCATATCATTCCCATCCATCCAAAATGCCTCCATATAATTTGTATTCATCTGTTAATCCCATTCATTCTCCAACAAATTTAGATTCCAAGCATAAAGTATCTAAGTCTAGTAATCCACATGCAATTAAGGATCAACATGTCCAGTCTAATTGACATGTAAAAATAAATCAAAATATGATCCAAAAAGAAAAAATACCCAAGAGGCCACAAAGGACCACTAAGAAAAATAAAAATAAAAATCCATATGGGTTCCTAAGATTCTTTGGTAAGCAATGCATTCCAAGAAACCAAAAAACAAATGGGTTCCAAAGACTCTTGTACAAGCAATGCATTCCAAGAAACCATAAAAGAATGAAAAATAAAAATTGTATGGATTCCCAAACAACTCCTTGAAGCACAACTTCCCAAAGAAAAATTAAATTTGGCATCCAAAATTACCATCCCTCTATCTAAATTTCTCCCACCATCCAAATCCATTTTTGGTTCTTATGTCCCAAAATCTATATCTACTCATCCATTAAAATCCCAAAATTCCAAATTTTCTTTTCCTCCATCACTTCACCACCCCTCAAGGTGTGTGCTAATTTTTTTCTTCCCAACATTCCCATCCACTCAAAATCAAGTCTCCTTACACCCCCTCCATTATGAAACACCTTCTTTCCATTCTTTCATCCTTTCATCCATTCTATCCAAATCTTTCCATAAATCCTTATATTTACTCCATATAATCATCCATTTTATGTCCCTTTGCCATTGCCCTACCAACATATTTGAGCATACCTTTCATGTCCATGGTCTATTATTGCATACCATTTAAGAATATCATCCAAAGAATAATATGCTTGATTCATTCATCTATTTCCTATCATACATCCATTATTTTGTAATATGTCAAAAGGTTAAAAATATCAATAAAAAGTAAAAAAGTAAAAAAAAATAAGAGAAAAAAGAAGTGAAAAATAGAAGAAAAAGCATTCGTCTACTAGTGAAAACCTGGCAAATAGGTGCTTTGTGCAAGTACCATGATGAAAATCTACCAAATAGGCATCATGCATAATCTATGAACGTCTTCTATTCCATAATTGGGGGTAACTTTCATCCATGCTATTCTATCAAATCTTACATGTCACATCCTTCATGTTTTGGGACATGTTCCATTCATGTTTTCCTATTATATCCTATCAATCACTTCCTTCATTATACTTCATCCCATGTATCCATCACCCTTCTTTGCATCCATATTACCTTTTCTATATTTGATCTTGACAAGGCTAAGGATATTCATGAGTATCGTGTATTTTATCTTCTTGACCTTTCCCATATCCCTTTTGGTCCTTATCGTTAATATTATTTGCATTCCTTTTATCACTTATTTTTGGTCCTTATCTGACCCTTCAGTCCATATAGCTTATCCATCCTTTTGATTTTTCTTATCCCTTCATGTCCTATGCTTTTCCTATCATTATCCTATCTATATCTGTCCTTTGATCTCAATATTAAATAAGGATGTAAAATGCAAAAATATGTTTTCAAAACCTCTCGACATGTCATCTCTTGCATATCACTTACAATTTAATACATAATGTTATTACCTTATCCTATCATGTCCAATCCCTTATCTTGCAAAAAATAATGTTCGCCCTTCATCAAATAGTCTTCGAGAGTTAAATCAGACCCAATTCCATGATAAAGATACCACCATCCTTCCTCTGTCCATTGTAAAGCCCCTTATCAATTCAAAATATCATTTAAAAAAATTATTTGACAAAAAATTACAAAAATTATACAACTTACATCTCTCACTCTTAAATATCTATCTACCAAATAATTTTTCAAAATACTAGAAATCTAATTATGACTTCTTTATATGCATGTTAGACACTATGTTATGTTTTTTCAAAAAACCATGAACGATTTTCATTAACTGATGAAATTTTATGGTTGTATTGTCTATTTTTTTTTTACTTTTGAACCTTATCCTATCATGTCCAATCCCTTAGCTTGGAAAATAACACATTCTTCCTTCATCAAATAGTACTTGGGAGTTAAATAAATCCTAATGCCATAATAAATTTATTAGTATTATCAGGTCCAATATTACTGAGAGGGTGGGTGAATCGGTAATCTAACAATTCCAACTTTTCATTAACCATTCAATCACTTTCATCAATAAACATTCATTGCATGAAAAACTAAGCAATAAGATTGAATATCCATAACCATGCAACACTATAAAAAATCTCATGGAAACCCAACTAGGCAAAAACACGTGTGGGAATGACACCCACTAAAATTTGCACTCTTCTGAAGTATGCTCAGTTAAGAGCTTAATCCTGTTAAAATCTTTACAAAAGTGCCCGGTTAAGAGAAAGACCTTATTAGGAGTCACCCGATCAAGGGATTTACCTCTAGCTCTGTTAGGAGTAACCTAATTAAAGGATTTCAAACCCTAATTAAAGAGTCACTTGGTTAAAGGATTTACAATTCAAACCTATTAGGATCTACCTGGTTAAGGGATTCAACTTGATGAAGCTGTTAGGAATCAACAAGTAAATGATATGAGAAAATAACACTCTCTACCAATACAGATCGATTTCAAGCTCAATCTCTGATAAACATACATATAATCTTCACTCCTTTGTCTTCTCTTGATCTCACCTCTGCATCCACGATCTACACTTGTGCTTTTCATCAGTTTACATATTTATACATTACAAGTTCATTAGGGAAATTAACCACCTTACAAAACATTTTACAATCTTTCCTGCTTAATGAGAAAGCCCTAAAATGTGTTAACAATCTAAAAAAATTTCTAACAAACTAAGGTCGGCCTTCTAATTCATCGCACATTAATTTGACAAAGAAAAGTCAAACCACAACACATTCTTCAATGTTCTTGTAGAACCTCCAAGAAATCTGATCATAATGATCATAGAAAATGTCAAATGATCAATCCTTTTCAATCTTCAACATCACCAAGATCCCTGGAACACATAAACACTCACAAAAACATGGTGCATCATCACTAGTCAAGGATCTGACTGACTGTTCTAAGAGAATCTTTAACCTTTTTACTAAACAGCCTCCAGTCACTTAAAACTTTTTCTTCCAATCATCAAAACATGATGTGGTCGCAACCACAACCTCATAACATAATCCAGATAAACATATCGTGACCACAACACCTAAATCCAAATATAGTTGACACAATCATCAAATCATTCTTCATGTGCTTTATCGTGTTCTTCATTTTAACCTGTCAATCTTCAATCAATCATAACTCACTCAATACATAAGATCAATTTGTGCGGTCATAGATACAACATATAGAGACATCACTTAAGATTCTCTTACGATCGCACTCCAATTCTTTCTACAATTCTAAATTCAACCTATTGAACGCACATCAACATAATAGGTACACAATTAATCGAACCTTGTCCTTGTTAAAAAATCATTAAAAAAATTACTCGACAAAAAATCATTAAAAAAAATTACTCGACAAAAAATCATTAAAAAAAATTACTTGACAAAAAATTACAAAAAAATATACATATTCTATCTCGCACTCTTAACTATCTATCCACCAAAGCATTTTTCAAAAGAATAAATCGAACAATGAATTTTTGATGCGCATGCCAAACACTATGCTATGTTTTTTTCAAAAATCAAAAACAAATTTTCACGTGCAAAAGATTTTACCCTCTAAATCTTATACATTTAAAAAAAACTTTAGTACCTCAGAAGCTAGATTCAAAGTACTAAAGTTCTTGTTCTTTTCATATCTTCTAATTTTGAGTGCATAACTCTCAAATTTCTCTTCCAAGTTCAAGTTTACCTTATTTTACAAAAAAAGTGGCCACTTATATCCCCTTTTTTGCATGCCATCTTGGTGGGTTTACCCATTCATCAAGTTGTATTCAATCAAACTATGTTTTTACATGACAAGTTTGAGACACAACCTAATGTAAGTGCACAATAAAATTATGACTTCACCAAGTTTTCAAATTGTACAAATTAAATAAAAAACACAATCACCAAGATTAAAACATAAATTTACAAAATTGTAGGCATGATCCTTTGATTTCTAAAATTTATAAAAATTATAAAACACTCCAATAGACTATCCTCGTTGAAAAATTGTATATGTTTCTTGTGTTCAAATTGATTTAAAACCTTACATAACATCTCATAATCAATAATAAATAACCAATTAAATGCCCCATAATTATAGATCTAAACCAATTTAATTAAAATCAAGAATGGATGACATAGGTTTAAACTATGACTAACTACTAGCTATAAGATGAGAGGGAAAAATTTATTCGACATCAATAAATATCAACTTAATTGATTTATTGCATTTACTTTTTAAAAAACAATTAAATCAACAAAATAAAACAAATTGGAATCTAGAGATACATCAACAAAAGTGTTAACAACTTCATTTAGCTTGTTCATGTTTGTTCGGTTTCTTTGATACATGAACTTAACTCTTTGAGATAAAGTTGATTTTTATAACTTCTCTTGCAACTAATAAAACTCAACCTTGATGCCTCCCAAAAATTTTAAATACATTCTTCAACTTTCATCACTATGTTGATGAGCTTATCAAATATTGACTTTTGTAGTGAGTCTACAAATTCCTTAATCATCTTTATAAGTCAACTTATGGTGAGGGTATATCATAGAATGTGCAAGCAAGTTCCTCTATGAACAAATATGATTTTTTTCTTTGCTTTATCAACTAAGATCTTATTATTTCTTAGCCTTTTTTGGCATTTCTTTAGAAATTTGACCCTTGGTTGTCCCATCTTTAACCATTCATTAGGTTTTATATTGATCTATGTCTTCAAAAATCACTTCCTTAATAAAATCATCAAAAGGTGTAGAGTTTATGTTTTGCAAAATTAAAATGTAACATTCTTACATGAGAACATATGTTTCCTCCTTTGATTCCTTTTGATTGGATAAACTTGTTGGAAATATGTTGGGTCAATGTGACTGAGAGGGGGGGTGAATCATGAACCAATAAAACTTAATCCTTTTAATCTAATATTAGATTATCTAATCTGATTGCAAGCATGAAATGAAAAGCAATAAAACATCCACAATAGTTGACACAATATTGGGTTACCTAGAAACCTTCCAAATAGAAAGTAAAAATGGGGTGGGGATGGTACCCACAAGATTTACTACTGCAGTATAAATTTAGCCTGTTAAAGCTTATAGATGACCACTTCTGATGGCTTGCCCTGTTAGGAGCAACAAGGACTGTTAGGTGCACCTTGTGAAAGGATTTGATACAATACAATCAAGTAATGCAACTTTGTTAGGATATTTATAAAGGACCGTTACGTCCACCTTGTTAGAGGATTTTTCTGATGCACCTGTTAGGATGAACCAGTAGATGATCTTCAATGCAAATCTGATTTTCTGAATAAGATCCAATGATATAAACAAATCACCTGTCTATGATGGATGAGTCTCTGTTGTTCCTTATACTGTTGTAGCCTCTTAAACAAACTGTTTCTTCATATTCGCATACATGCTCTTACATATATCTTCACACACTTACACACACTTTGGATAAACAAAATAATTTATATTTATACCTTATCCAAACCAAATACAACTGTAAGTTGGATTTCATAAGATAAATAAACATTTAAGAATATAAGCTAGGTCGACCCAAAACTTTCACTGAGGTCCAGTAATCGATTCTGACAATACACTGGCACTCGGGTGTTATGCTGTCACTTGGGAAACATACTGGTCTCTGGCACTCAGGCTACTCTATGTACTTGAGCTACTATGATCACTCAGGTAATACTGATTACCACTATCTGCTTGGTCAACACTATCACTACTCAGGTTACATAGTAACTTCTTAGGTTACATTGCTTGCTTGGTCAACATTGTGATGACTAAGTGTTTTGGCACTAAATGAAAATATGTATTTCCATAAGGTCATCAACCTCCCCCTTTGGCATTAGTGACCAAAAACACTTATCATGTTCAAAAACTGCTCAGATTCAAAACTCCCCCTTACCATATGCTCGGGTTTTGACACTATCTTTGTGACTCAGTTACAATTGACTTTCTCTTTTTTTTTTCTTTTTTTTCAAAATGATTTTTGTAACACTTATATATATCACTGCTCTTCTACTCTTCTGTACATGTATTTCATATATACATCTTTCCTATATCCTATTCCCCCCTTGTTTTTGAAACAAATGCCAAAATATATCTATATAGTAATACTAAAATAGGATAGGAAATCACTATGTACCTTAAAAATATGAGACAAAGTATTGTCCCAATTATCTTGTAACACCTTTAGGATGTGTAACTCTATTTGTAACTCGACTAATAGCTCCATCATAGTTTCTACAACTGAAAAATTGTTGTCATGAATGAGAGTCTTTGCATGAGCTATATGATTCTTCATAACTTCCATGTGTGGAAGGAGTTGGCTCTGCATGGCTATGAGAGATTCTCTTGTCCTTGCTTCTTCCCTTAGTAATTCATCTTGCATGTCTGTTAGATACTTAATTTTCACAAAATGAGTTGAGCTTGAACTCGAGTTAAGTGCCATCTGATTTGCACTTTCCTTTAGATATGTATCAACCTTTGTCAGCTTTGTCTTGATTTCCATTGTGAAATTTGAAGTATCACTAAGCTTTATAAATAATGAAGCACCATTATTTATTGTAGTCTCTAGAGAGCTAATGAGAGAATTTAGCTTGAATTGGTCAATTGCAATCTTTCTTGCAACATTCTCTAGGACTTTGTTCTCAAAATTTCTTTCTGCCTTCTGCAGTAGTTTCTCTTGACCATTTAAATCTTTATTAAACTTGTGGACTATGTCTACAATTTGGTCCATAATTGAATCACTCTCATTTACTACTGCTTCTAGTGCATCTAGGAATATACCTTTGATGTCTTCCAACACTCTGTTCCTCTTCTTCTCTGCTCAAAGCTTCTATTGCGTGGCTCTTTTCTTCCATAGCTCCCCTAGTGTGTCCATTTTCTCTACTGATAGATTGGATAGATCCAAATTCAGAATTACAATGTCTTGCTCAAGATCTATATCATCAATGATTGATTCTTTTCCTTTTCCACTGTCTTTAGGATTGGGTGAAGGAACAATTTCCTTATCTTTTCCACTATCATCCACTTCCTTTCCTTCCTCTATTTTCTCATCAGTATTTAGTTGGAAAGGTCACTGACATTTTTTGCACCAATTGTAGGATCTTAATCAAAAGTAGCATCTATGCTTACTGAAGGAATGTCTACAGTTACCTTCTGTAAGCTATGAAAATCAGTTATAAAGGAACACAATAATAAATAAAGCATTCAATAATTAAGAATCTAAGCTACATACATGATTGAACCGAAAAAGAAAAACTTAAACAATAAGGAAACAAGGAAGTGCAAACCTCCTCAAACTAAATCTAAGCTCCCGTTTTGATGTGTTCATGCTTATGGATGTGTGCTCAAGATGTGCTCCAAGCTTCAAAGGTATGTTCTATAAAATGGAATTATAAGTTTACTCTTCAAGATTGGAATATCTAAGCTAAAACTGGCATTATGATGTTACTTCAAAAGATGGATGAAATGTGAATGAATGAGCCTTCTATTTATAGGAAATAGGGTTGAAAATGGGTAGTTCAGATGCAAAGATGAAGAGAGGTCAAGATGCCACTAGAAGAGAGCACATGGATTGTGCTTCTTCAAGTGCATCAAATTGTGATACTTGTCACAATATTATTGGGTTGAAAGTAGGGAGGAATGTGACCATTTAGAGAAATGGACCAAGAAGCCTCTAGAAGATAAGGCTCATAAAGAGGGTGTAAGAGGCATTTATGAGGATGTAAGAGACATTTATGAAGGTGTAAGAGCCTTTAAATGCATATGGATAGGCTTGGATTGAGATTGTTGACTTTGGGGAAGGGATTGAATTCCTAATCCAAAGATTAGGAATGTTACATCATTAGGGAGATTTTAGGATTAGGGTTAGGGTTTAAGATAGGATTAGCAAGGGTGAAGAGGTTGGAATTAGTTTGAACTTAGGGTTAGGTGGTTGGGATTGGTTAGGCTAGCATGTGTGAAGAGGTTGTGTTGAGTTAGAACTCAAGGTTAGGTGGTTGGGATAGGTTAGGTTAGGGGTTAAAGAGAATATTAATGAATTGAATTACATAAATAACATATTCATTCAATAATAGGGAAAAAGGGTTTTAATTAATT
>MU227577.1:1748124-1774424 GCA_018584345.1 Thuja plicata | reverse complement strand
AATGAATTGAATTACATAAATAACATATTCATTCAATAATAGGGAAAAAGGGTTTTAATTAATTATTAAGCTATTGGTTGCTTTTAATAATTAATCAGGACTATAGCCAATTAATTGAATTAATTAGAGCTAGGGGATGACATAGGTCAATTAGGTAATTCTTAATTACTTAGCTGATATGTCCTAGAAGGAACTAAATATGATTAGATGTGTTAATCAGATTTAGGTGTCTACATTTTGCCCCTCTTTGACATAGTGTTAGAATAACACTATTTCGAAGACATTTAAAATAATAGAGAACGTGAAGATGTGGACGTAGGAAACAAAGTTGCCCCAGAGTGATGATTAGGATAGAATTAGAATAGAATGACCATGATGATGCCCCATCGAGAGGGTGACAGGGAGAAAAGGCAAAGCCCTGGCGGCATCTCAAAAAGATGGCCATGAAATACAAGATAGAAGAAAAAGGAAGGGGGGGATAAAAGAATGAGGGATGGGATAGTCAGGTTTACATCAAGGATGAAGGGTTAGGTTTTAGATGGAATTTGATTAGACTAAAAGGGGTGGATTTGCTGGGGATGGGATGGTAGGAAGGGTTTTTCTTGAAGCTTGAGTGAGGGGTATTCTGAGATGGAATACCGTCATGTAGTTGAGCAGTTATTTTGATATAGCAATGCTAGAGACCATGCCAAGGTTACTAGGAACACAAGGCCTTGTCACTGGTGTTGCAGAGGACTGACACAAAAGACACACAGGGGTTTCCCCAGCATCACACATGAGTCCCAGAAGAGCCATGGTCAAAATGGTGTTGGAAAAGCCCACAAGAAAATGATAGTTCCCAAGTGCAGCATGCGAAACCAAATAGATTACATACATGCAAGGGTCATATCTGATAGACTCACAAGAAGAAAACAAAAAGATCAAGTTCCCTATCCCAGGTGCATGCATTTGCAGCATACCATGATATAAATAATTGTGGGAAATTTGAGGAGGAGAACAATAAAAAAGAATCAGGAATGATAATCAAGAACCAAAATCAAATTTCAAGATCAAAAATTCAATAACAAGATGCCTTTTGCCAAAGAGATCAATTATATGGGATAATGATTGGATTGAGATTAGGTCAAGAGGAAGGATACATCCTACAAGAACCCAATGATGATGATGATCTAGATTTAGGTCAACAAGATGAAGGATACATCCTCAAGGACCCATTTCCAGAAAGATGATTGGATTTAGGTCAACAAGAGGAAGGATACACCATCAAGGACCCATTTCCATGGAGAGGTCATGTGTGTATCTGATTGGCCAAAAGATGTGATGATGATCAAATTTATGAAATAATATTTCATCATAAGGAAATTGCTGAAGCACATGATTCGGAATGGAACTAGATCACTTTCTGCAAGGAGATCAACCAAGGATGCGAGATATGTATAAGCGAGACTAGATACAAGACTAGACTGACAAAGACATGATATTTATAGGACTAAAGCTCAAGGATTGGGATAGGACAACATATATACAAATGGGATGGATGAGTATATATAGGAAGGATATGTACAAAAGCTCAGGATGTAGGATAGAAGGACCAATGCTGACTGAGGTGAGAGATAATGGAACATCTAGGAAATATAGGTAAGGATTAGGCCAAAGTGGAGTGGAATGAATGAGATGGAGGAGAACGTGATTTTGATAAATAATGATATGGCCCACTATGTGTGACGCCTGATTACCAGGTTTTCACCACACATACTTGTCCAAGGTGCCTGATTACCAAGTTTTCACCATTGGACGATTTATTTCTCTTGATATTTTTTTGTTTCTTTTCTTCTTTTTTTTTTGCTATCATCAAGGTGTCTTTTTACCATATTTTCACCCAGACAATGAGTTTCTCAAGATTTTTTACAATGTTTTTGGATTTTTTAGATTAATTGGAATAACTGATCAACTACAAGGCATAGAAATGCCTGAGATGAATGATATTGATTGGATCATTCAGGGGTTCTCCTTCAGGAGTAGATAACTGATATGCCTGAAAACCAAAGCATGCAGTGATGATATATGGGCCTTGCCAGGTAACTTCAAACTTACCCTTCTTTTCCCGATTAGCACCCACTTTCTGATTCTCTTTGAGCACAAAGTCCCCTACCTGGAACTAGTGTGGGTGGATCTTCTTATTATAGCTTCGCTTTAATCTATTTTGATATGTGACTAGGTGGTCATATGCTTGTTGGTTCTTTTCATCAAGGAGATTAAGTTGTGTGAGTCTTGCTACTCTGTAGTCTTCATCTGTGATTAGGTGTTTGAGAGATACCCATAAGGATGGTAGTTCAACCTTAATTGGTAAGATATCCTTGACACCATAGACAAGGGAATATGGAGTGGTGCCTATGGGAGTGCGGAAGGAAGTGTGATAGGCCCAAAGGGAAGGATGAATTTGAAGGTGCCAGTCATGACCAGTATCATTAACAACCTTCTTTAGGATTTTTAGAAGTGTTTTGTTGGTTGCCTCAGCTTGGCCATTACCCTATGGGGAATATGGGCTAGAGAAGCAATGATGGATGTGGAGGCACTCACACAGATTGACCATATGCTCATTTTCAAATGGTGAGATGTGATCTGTGAAAATGGTGGATAGAATGCCAAAGTGGCAAATGATGTGGTATATGATAAACTTGGTTATTTGGATGCCTGTCATGAGGGTAAGTGGGATTGCTTCAAACCACTTAGTAAAGTATTCAGTTGTTGTGATGATAAATTTATGTCTGTCAGAGGATAGGGGAGTGATCTTACCAATGAGTTTGAAACCCCAACATGAGAATGGCCAAGAAGGCACAATAGGATGTAGCACTTGTGCTGGTGCATGGATCAAATTTGTATGCTGCTGACATGGTAAGCATTTTTTTACAAATTCATAGGCATCATGTTCCATAATAGGCCAATAATACCTGACTCTGAGAAGATGTTTATCTAGGACCATGCCACTCATTTAGGCACCATAGATTCCAACATGCACTTCTCACAATGCCTGGGCCGCTTCAACTTCATCTAAACACATAGAGAGAACATTGTGATAACTGTGATGATATAAGGTGTCAGCTACAATGGTGTAGCAGGAAGCTCTTCAAATAAGGTTTTGGCATTGGGTGTTTGTTAGATGGGGGGATATGATACCATTCTTTAGATAAGCATGGATGTCATGGTACCATGGGGACTGAGGACCAACCAAGACACAGGCCCGATTAACATCATTGCTCTCATAATTTGGCGTGTGAAGTTGCTCAACCAAGAACTCATACTGTGTTGCATCACGTGGTATTTCTAGAAGAGAACCGATCATAGCCATTGCATCGGCAACTTTGTTTTGTAGACATGGAACTTGGGTGATTTGTAGATTGATGAAATGATCCTTGATTGTATCTACCATCTCTTTGTAAGGTAACAACTTATCATCTTTTGTTTGGAATTCATCTAACACTTGCTTTATGATTAGTTGAGAATCACTAAAGACTTGGATATTTGTGATGTTCCACTGGATCGCCATGCTGAGTCCTGCAAATAGTGCCTCATATTCTGCTATGTTGTTAGTGCAAGGAAATCCTAGTTTGAATGATTTTGGGATGTAGTCACCTTGTGGGGTAACAAAAAGGATTCCTGCTCCAGAACCATGAGATGTATATGAACCATCAAAGAATAAATTCTAGGTTGGTTGTTCTTCGATCATGCATAGATGTTCATTGGGAAACTCCATGAATAATAGATATGCATTGATCAATGGTGCCTCTGCTAACTGATCTACAATGACCTGACCTTTGACAGCTTTTCTGTCGATATATTGGATGTCAAACTCACTGAGAAGCATTACCCATTTAGCCATGCGGCTTGTGAGAGTTATTTTAGATAGTAGATACTTGAGTGGGTCTACTTTTGATATAAGCTTGACTGTGTGACTGAGCATGTAGTGAAAAATATTTTTAGTGGTGTAGACCACTGCTAGGCATTCTTTTTCCATTGCTGTATAATTTATCTCATAACCCACCAAAGTATGACTGATGTAGTAGATAGCACACTCTTTTCCATTGTCATCTAACTGGGCCAAGAGTGCCCCAAGTGTTGTTGTTATTGTAGATATACATAATATGAGAGGTTTTCCTAGTGTAGATGGCACTAGAATATGTGAATTTGCCAGATATTCCTTTATTTTGTCAAAGCTTCTTTGGCATATAGGATCCCATTTGAAACTACGATCTTTCCTCAGCCAATGCGTGAAAGGTTGGCATTTTTCTGCAAGCTGTGATATGAAGCGGCACATTGATTGAAGCTTTCCTTGTAGACTACGTAGCTATCTGAGTGTCTTTAGCAAAGGCATTTCCATGATTTCTTTAACCTTTTTAGGATCTATCTCAATGCCATGCCATGATATGATGAAGCCAAGGAGCTTTCTTGATGTAATGCCGAAGACACATTTCTTTGGATTTAGCTTGAGACCATAATGTCAAAGTCGATCAAATACTTCCTCTAGATCATTTAGGTGATCCATTCTATTTTATGATTTAGCGAATATATCATCCACATAATCTTCAATGATCTTATGGATCATGTCATGAAAGATGATGGTCATGGCCTTCTGATATGTTTCTCTAGTGTTCTTGAGCCCAAATGGCATCATGTTGTAATAGAAGGTACCCCATGGGGTTGTAAATGTTGTCTTATGTTGATATTCTTCTGCTATACAAATATGATTATATCCTGAAAATCCATCCATGAGAGACAACATCTCATGTCCGACAGTGAGGTCCACTATCATGTTGATATTAAGCAATGGAAAGTCATCTTTTGGACATGCTTTGTTGAGATCTCAGAAGTCAATGTAGATTCTGATGGAGTTATCTAGCTTAGAGACTAGGACCATATTTGAAATCTAGTCTGAGTAATCTATCATTCTAATGATTCTAGCTGCTAAGAGCTTTTCAAGTTCTGTTTTGACCATTAGTGCAACTTTGGGATGCATTTTCTGGAGCTTTTGTTTGATAGGTTTAATGTTAGGATCCATGGATAAATGATGTACTACAAGTTCTAGATCCAAGCTAGGCATGTGAGAGTAGGACCATGCAAAGATGTCTAGTTATTCTCTTAAAAGAGTTGTGAAGGACATTTCTTCTGCTTCTATCAAGGATGCTATAATGTGAGTGAGGTGAGGCTGGTCCTCTATACCCAGATTAACAGGCTGGGTTTCCTTGATGAGAATAGATGACTATTCTGACCTATAATCATGGATGATAGGGAGAGGAGAATCTCCATCTCCTGGCACCTCAAAAAGGTTTTCACCAGGAGATATGCCTTTTATTTTTTCTTTTTTCTGATCTGATAGTTCCCCAGAAGGGTTTTCACTAAGAGATACATTTTTTTCTTTTTTAATTTTCTTTTCAATTTTGTGGCTAGAGTCCTCCTCTCCCCCAAAGTATTCTTCTAGGTTCAAGGTGTATACATGTGTGGAAGTCTTCCCCCAATCTGGTTGCTGATCTGTAGCTCCCATGAAGTTTAGGAGCATGACCATACTTTTGAACTCATCTATCCAGATGATGCTTGGTTGGTCCTAGTTAATGAGTTTAGGATGGAGGAGTGGAATTCAATGAAGTGGAGGGATAATTGGAAAAGGATAGAGTTATCGAGGAAGATGTCATCATCAATATCGTCATAAGCTCTCACAATTTTCTCTTCTGGGATATTTTTGAATTCGCATATGTTACCCCCCGGAATGTGATAGGTTAGACTGGTTTCCTTAGTGCCTCTAGTCATGTTATAGCCAAGGTCAAATGTATCATGTTCAAATCCTAGACCAATGTGCTTTTGAAGTTGGGAAGGCACAATGGGGGCTCTCATGCCTTGTTCTTCAGAGCCCAATCCACCTCCTTGATAGTTCCACTTTTCGGTGACCAATTTGTGAGCAGAGGGATATTTATCTTTGAAAGTGATTCAGGAGGCCACTGTTAGGAGGTGTGGGATCTTTGTAGAGCCATTGATTAATATCAGGTTTTATTTCCTGGCTATTCGGAATGCCGTGAGAAAGAAAGGTGGTAGGACCCAATTGCATTAGTTCAGGTGGCTTTCACTCAATGTAATTGGATGGACACCCATGGGTATGTGGCTCAGCCGGGAGGGATCCAACAACAAAGGCATCAGTTAGACTGTATTCTCCATAGCCTTGGTGGTTGATCTTGATAGTGGATAAATTGGATGCAAGGATAGTGTTCAGATCTAAAAGGGGGTTGGAAGAACTGGCGATGGATGTGCCAATGGTAGTCCCAGGACAATGATTTGAATCTAGATGGGAGGCTTCCAACGCATGGCCGTATGCAAAGGGCTTTGGATCTTCATTAATAGTGATATCGATGCCATTGTGTGGAAACTTGATACACTAATGATAGGTGGATGGGATGGCCTTCATAGAGTGAATCCATGGGTGTCCAAGGAGGATGTTGTATGGGAGGTCAAGATCGACCACATGGCAAGTTGTCTCTTGTACTACCAGGCCCAGTTGAATGGGCAAGGAGATTGTACCTTCTAATGTTCATTCTAGATTGTTGTAGGCCTTGATTATGATGACATCAGTCATGATATCAGCCTCAGTGTATCCTAGTTCCTTTACAAACTTTAAAGTACATAGATTCAAGGCAGAACTATTATCTATCATGACTCGCTTAACAACATAGTTTTAGATCATGACAACGATGCGAAGAGGGAGGATATGATCGGTCTCAATAGATGGCATGTTAGTGGGTTTAAAAGATATAGCATAAGATGTGGATAAGTGACCCACAAGGTTTTGAAACTAACCGATATCTATGTTGTTGGGAACACGTGACACTTGCAAAGATTTATTCAAGATCTCTTGATGGACTGGTGATGTGCGCAAGAGATCCAAGATAGATATTTGGTTGGTGTATTCCCTAGATGTTCCAATAAGTTATATTGTGCCATAAAGGATGAGGCACTACTAGCACTGACAATAGTTATGCATCCATGACGTGTGGTAACAACATAATTAGTATCAGTACCTTTCACATGAATGACATTGACAGATGGCTCGACTTGGGATATACAATCTATGATGCTACCATGCTCAACATGAGCGGTATTGTTATTAGTGGTATGGGCACTTTGTTTTCCTTTTTCCTGATTGGATGTTGAAGCATTGTGTGCGTTGGTAGGTCTCATGCTATTGTCATGGTTTGGGAACACATTTTGATAGATCTTTAGATTACTATTGGGTGAGGTTTTGTTTGTAGAATCTACTTCAATATCCTTGTGATCAATTAGGTCTTGGATGTAGTGTTTTAACTTCATGCACTTGATTGTGGCGTGTCCTTTAACATGGTGGTAGTCACAATATTTGTTGGCATTGAACCATTATAGTTTTGGAGAAGAGTCATCAAAAGGTTATGTCGGTGGAGGATATACTACCAGGTTTTTAACTGCCATTCTTCAGAAAATAACATCGATAGGTTCACCCAAAGGGGTGAACGTGCGCTTAGGTGCATTTTGATCTCTTCTTGGTCTGCTTTGTCCCTGCTGGACTGATATTGCATTAGTCTAATGCTGGAAATGCTGGGGATTATGCTGATAATTGGGTTGGTTAGCTTGTTGGGGACGTATGGTTTGTTGTGGTGTGGGTTGGTGGTGGGTTGCTTGGTGACATGCTGGGGGAGGTGGAACTTTTTGATACTGCAGTTGCTGATAGGTCAGTGTGAGGGAATTATGTTTATAATGTGGTGGTTGTTGGTATGCTTGCGCTGGGGTATTCTGCAGATAGTGTTGTGGCTGTTGGTATGTGGGAGTGGATGCTTGAGGACCTTCCATAACAATATGGACATGTTTAGTGTCAGTGGCTCCATCAGTTATGACATTCTTGTTTTTGTTCCAATATCTAGAGTGATCATTGTTGCCTCTGTCAGGTTGTGATTCTTTATAGTGCTTTATGACACCATCTTCTACAAGACCTCTTTCAAGATCCATGCCTTTGATTCTGATGTCCTGATAGGTATGTATACAATTCATGCACATATGATAGGCAAGCTTGGGATGAAGGTTGTTAATAAAGATCTTGATGAGATGTTGCTTGGGGGGTTGATAGGACAACCTTGTGGTAAGTCCGTGCCAACGCTGAAGGTAATTTGACAAGATTTCTCTTCCTTTCTATTTGGAATTACATAAATTGAGTAGGGAGAGTTCATTCTCAACATTGTGTGTGTATTGGGCCAAAAAATTCTTTGATAGTTCAGCAAAAGTAGAGAATGTGTCATAGGGGATCTTGTAGAACCACTCAAGAGCGCTCCCTCCTAAGCTTTTGGGAAATAGCCTCATGAGGAAGTTATCGCTATAGGCCACTTCTTGGCATGCCATGTATAATTATTTCACATCGCTCATAGGATCACCCTTCCCCTCATATTTTTTGAACTTGGGTGTTTCAAAGTGCTTGTGGAAGGGTATGGCATTGATAGATCTATCAAACGGGTATGGACAAACTTCCTCAAATTTGAAGGTCTCTGCTTCAGTTCTAGCACGTAGCTCTTTTAAAGAATTCTTCATTTCCTCCCATTCTGAATTGGCTGGTGGGGGATTTTTATTTGCTGGCATGTTGATCCTGCTCATGAGATAGGGGTCACATGGAGTTGGTGAATACAGAGGGTTTTGCGAAGGGTATTGTGGTGTTTGGTCAATATAGATAGGTTGTTGGGGTGATGAGAACTGTAACTGAGGGGAATAGTGTGGTGGAGGGGGTGACAATGCATGATGTTGTTGTTGTATTTTCTAGAAGCAGGCCTATATCTGCTTAGGTGTTGGATAAGTGAGCTGAGGTGACTATGCACTTGCATTGGGTAGTTGTGCCATATTGCCAAAGGATGGTAGATAGGTGTTTTGAGGTGGAATGCCCCTAGTGGGTGGAATGAAGTAGTTGGGATTGATGGGAGCACTAGTTTTCTATGGTGGAGAGACCAGTTGTGAGGCAGTGGAAGATAGCATAGCCAGGTAGTTGGCATAGCTGGGTTGCGACTGCTGGGTAGATAGGGTGGCAGAGTGCATACTTGAAAAAGGATTCACAATTTGTTGTAGCACCTGTGCAATGAGTGGATTGGGATTCTGTGTTGATGGTTGTTGTTGCTGGGTAGGTTGAATAGGAGGTGGTGCTGTAGTGAAAGGGCTATACTATGGTTGTGCATGAGAAGAAAAGGGGTTTGTGCTTTGTGGTTGGGATTGTTTGGGTTGTTGCTGTGGAAGAGGTTGTTGTTGTTGGATTGGTTGTTGCTACGGGATTGGGGGGATAGGAATTTAAGTTGAGGCAAACAGGTTGAATTATGGTTGTTGTGTACAAGATGTAAATGGATTGGTGGTCTAATACTGTATAGGTATACCCAAGGCTTGTATGGTGGCTTGGTATTTATTCCAAGTGGATGAGGAAGCACCTTGTGCTAGTTGACTATTTTGAGGAAGTGGTGGTGGAGGAATTGGGTTGGATTGTGCTTCTGAAAGAACTGGTGGCATATGTTGTGAGTGTGTTGTTGGCGAAGTGGGGAAAGTGGGCCCTTGTGGCACTAAGGGTTGGTTATAGATGTTGGTAGGTGGCATGACTGTGGTGAAGTATTCTTTCTTCTATGGGTATGCTATGGAGGAGAAGGGAGGAACGGGCATAGAGATTTGGGTGCTTTGATGCTATGAACTGGTTGCTGCATTTTGAATGGGTTGAGTCAAGATGGGTGGAATGTTGGTTTGTAGAGTGTTGACTGGTGGTGGTGGGAATTGTGTGACAAATGTTGGGATTTCTTGGGAAAGCGGAGTGACTATGTTTTGAAGAGGCACAAGCACTTGCATAGAGATGGGATGTATTGCTTGCACTGTAGATGGTGGATTAGGAGGCAGGGCTCCCATGACTATGAACGAGGTAGATGGAGGTGTTGTGTGCACTATGGAAGGTGGGATGGAAGGTTGTATCATCTGTGAGATAAGAGATCCTACCTGCAAGGCTCACTAAAGATGATCGACAAATTCATTTTGGATGGTATAAGGAATTGCTCCTAAAATTCCCATAGGTTGTGTGATAAGTGTGGGTATAATCCAAGGTGGGAATTAGATTCCTTGTTTTTGAATATCGGTGAGTACTTGATTTCTGTTGTGTCCGCTCATGGATCTTACCATGTGAACATGTGTTGGATGATTGATGAATGTTTTGATAGTACTCACAGTGGGAATCTCATTAGTGTCTACCCAAATGTGCTGGATAGGTAGGTTCTTTCATGGATCAAAGGAATCCATCACATTGGAGTGATGTATCGTTGGGTTAGATGAACTAGGTAACTGATTAAGGGCCATGTCTTTCCTCTTCTTAGTGGCTTGTGTGATGGTTGGAATGAAATGAATGTCCTAAAGAGTTGGATGCAAGATGCAAGATAAAATGCAAGGATTATTCTAAAAAGGACTAAGGATGATGATGCTAAGATAACAATCTAGGATGATGCTATCTATAATGATGGGGATGCTTCCTAAAAGACTAAGGATGACTTGGTAAAAAAAAGACTAATTAAGGATTGCTTTCCTAATGTATGATCAAGGTGGATACGATTGCCAAAACCTAGGACAGACTTGTGGTCTTTGGTTTGACAGGATTCTCGATCAATATGAACCAAACTTTTGCTCAAGGTGATGAGGTTTCATAGATGGAGAAGGTTATCTTAGAATAGTGTGTCATTCTAAAGATACCTAAGATGATGATCCTTGAATTAGGATGAAGGGTAACCAACTCAAAAAGAGGCTAGGATACCAAGTGAAGGATGCACTTTCTAGGATGATAAGGATTGCTAAAAGTTGATGCAAGGTTGCTAGGATGGATCTACGATTTGCTAAGATTGGTTTAGGATTAAATAGGATGGTTTAGGATTGGTTTAGGATTGCTAAGGGATGGTTTAGGATTGAATGTAGATTTATGCTAGGATTATGCTTTGGATGATGTGTGATGTGTTTCTAGGGATGACAACTAGGAAAGTCCTAAATGTAGGCGAAGTGATCTATGAAGAGGAAGAGTGACCAATTGTAGTGATGAAGCTGCTAGGCATATTATGTGAAATCAAGTATGTGTTTTTGCATGAAAAACTAGATGATAGGCCGGATTGGTGGAGCGCTCAAAGTGAATGAAGGCATTGTTGGTGCAGAATTTTTGCAGAAAACAAAGAATTTTGTAGTTGTACTGGACCCTCTCATATTCCTCAAGTTTGTGGTTTTTCTGCTTTAATGATTTCTGTGATATACTAATATTTCTTGGCCTCTTTGGTTATGGCCTTTTGTTCTCGGCAGATATGTGGCAAAGGAGTTCACTTTCTGATGCTTGGTGGAATGGGACATGAGTTCAATCTAATACTTTTGTAGGCAGTGACTACAACAAGTGTGCCTTGGATTATTTTTTCTTTTGGAACAAGTGATGAACTTTTGGAATTTGTGAGAAAACAATCTTGAAAGAGGAAAAGAAACCTTGCAAGAAGCATGAAATGTTGATCTCCTTGGCAAAAGGACTTTCAAAAATTTTAGTTTTGTGTATGTCCAAGAACTATTTTGCACAAGTTTTGTAACACTAAAAACATGTACAAGCACTTTCTACCTTAAGGATGTGGTGAGCTTGAAAACCTTTGTCTGCATATGTAGGCACACACACACAAGAGATAATCAAAATACGACCACCATCAAGCATGCTATGGCTCCCTGATGTCATATTAGCCAACTCCAAACGCTCAGGGTAGCACAAATGTGTGAATTTCTCAGGGAAGTTACTATCTTCCTTTCCCAGCTAATTATCAAGCTTTTGGGGATGGATCAGGTAGGTTGCTAGATTGATTAGTTGATAGTATTTTTGTGGTGTCCCCACAATCAGTTTGTACAGTGTGACTCACTTAAGAGCCTAGTTCAATAATGCCAATATGTTGGGGAGTTCACCCAGTCCAGACTACCATTGAACATGACCCGCCCGAGCTTGAAAGGATATAGACGCTCTTTTGGTTAGTGCCTTATTTATATACCAGCTGAAGGATTTACCGGTTTGGGGTCATTCTCTAGAAGGACTTGTGCTTCTTCTGGATAGGCCCCTCTAAGCAGATCTAAAGATTTTTCAAGAGTAGATCTGCAAAAAATTTTGAACTGTCACAATCACCCTTTCTCTTGCACCAATGACCACGATAGCCAATGGGAGAGGATAGTGCATGAAGTGAGGTTGCATTCTAAAAAAGGATTTTGTGCAAGCGCACCAAAGACATCAAACAGTTGATTGATTATCTGATAAGTTAGGCAATGTTTGATTTGTATGCAAAAGTAAACTCGTAAGTGGTTGATTTTAAGTGCTCCAAGCTTAAATGTGATTTTGCTTTGTTCAATTGCTTAAAAGCATTCAAGATTTGATTTTTTTGAGTTGTTCAATTTTAAGCCCCAATTTTGAAAGTGTTCGATTGCTTGCATGCTTTTAACAAAACTAAAACAAAGAGTTGATTTGCTTGTGCATTGGAGATTGAGTGTGATTAAGTGTTCAGTTTTAAAACC
Organism: Thuja plicata; assembly: GCA_018584345.1. Lineage (NCBI taxonomy): Eukaryota > Viridiplantae > Streptophyta > Pinopsida > Cupressales > Cupressaceae > Thuja > Thuja plicata. The sequence continues at coordinate 1,761,845 of MU227577.1, read as the reverse complement.
CAAAGTCAGATGTTTGATTGTTCATTTTCCTTAAAGCATTCAAGATTTTGTGCATGTTCATTTTTAAGCCCAAAAAATAAATGTTGACTTTGAATTTTGTTGACTTTGAAACCCAAAACCAAGTGTGAAATGATGTGAGTACATACACTATTCTTTTTAAACACCAAAAAGTGAAATGGGAATTTTTTAATTAAAAAATTATGTGCTTTCTTACCAAACTAGTTGGCTAACTCATAGACCTATAAATAAATGAAAAAAAGTTAGTAAGAGTTAATTATTGTAGGTTTACAGTGCCTTCCCCCCCATGTTTTTACAAATAATGGTCCCAGTGATATACACCATATTTCAACAAATGGGTAATAGAGAGAAAGTAGAAAGAAGATAGAAGGAATATAGTCTTCTTGTTTGCGTATTAATGATATTTGTGGAAGTGTAATAGAGAGAAATTAGAAAGAAGATAGAAGGAATATAGTCTTGTTTTCCTTTTCAACCTACAAAAGAAAATAAGAGCTTGCAAAACATACTCAAACAACAAAAACACATTAGCTTAGAGGGTAAGTTTGCAAGAAAAATAATGAAAAGGAACCCGTGAAGTGGGTCCCACCAGGCATGCTAGAATGTAAGATATGAAAATCAGTAATAAAGGAACACAATAATAAATAAAGCATTCAATAACTAAGAATCTAAACTACATACATGATTGAATTGAAAAAGAAAAACTTAAACAATAAGGAAACAAGGAAGTGCAAACCTCCTCAAATTGAATCTAAGCTCCCCTTTTGATGTGTTCATGCTTATGGATGTGTGATCAAGATGTGATCCATGCTTCAAAGGTATGTTCTCTAAAGGCATTATAAGTTTACTCTTCAAGATTGGAATATCTAAGCTAAAACTGACATTATGATGTTACTTCAAAAGATGGATAAAATGTGAAGGAATGAGCCTTCTATTTATAGGAAATGGGGTTGAAAATGGATGGTTCAGATGCAAAGCTGAAGAGAGGTCAGGATGTCACTAGAAGAGAGCACATGGATTGTGCTTCTTCAAGTGCATCAAATTGTGACACTTGTCACAATATTATTGGGTTGAAAGTAGGGAGGAATGTGACCATTTAGGGAAATAGACCAAGAAGCCTCTAGAAGATAAATATCATAAAGAGAGCGTAAGAGGAATTTATGAGGATGTAAGAGGCATTTATGAAGGTGTAAGAGCCTTTAAATGCATATGGATAGGCTTGGCTTGAGATTGTTGACTTTGGGGAAGGGATAGATTAGGAATGTGACATCATTAGGGAGAGTTTAGGATTAGGGCTAGGGTTTAAGATATGATTAGCAAGGGTGAAGAGGTTGGGATTAGTTTGAACTCGGGGTTAGGTGGTTGGGATTGGTTAGGTTAGCATGTGTGAAGAGGTTGGGTTAAGTTATAACTCAAGGTTAGGTGGTTGAGATAGGTTAGGTTAGGGGTTAAACATAAAATTAATGAATTAAATTACATAAATAACATATTCATTCAATAACAGGGAAAAAGGATTTTAATTAATTATTATGCTATTGGTTTCTTTTAATAATTAATCAGGACTATAGCCAATTAATTGAATTAATTAGAGCTAGGGGATGACATAGGTCAATTAGGTAATGCTTAATTACTTATATGATATGTCCTAGAAGGTACTAAATATGATTAGATGTGTTAATCAAATTTAGGTGTCTACACCTTCTATGACTCGATCAGGCTCGGGCCTATAGTAGGTGGAGCCTGGTGCTCAGTTCCTACTAGTCCTGATGTTGATTCAATAGATTTGTATTTTCTCATAGATAGGATGGCATGAACTGGTGATTGGGGTAGAGATGCCATTACCTCTACTACTATCTTCTTTGCATTGGATGCTTCAATATATTCCACCTCAGGTAATTCTGCATCATCAGTCTTTTGTTCTTTACTTGGTACTTCAGTCTTGTCTTCTTCTTTTATTTCTAATACTATCTTCCATATTCTTGTAGCTACCTGTACCACATCCTCTATCTTCTTATTCTATACCTGAAAGGTTCTGAACCTTGGAGTGTGATTTCTTTCATACCTGGTCATTGCCTCTTTCACCTCTTTGTTTGTCATGGTAGGCATGCTTTGCCTCAATGTCTATTCTCTGATGTATTTTTCTATTCAAACAACATTTATCTAGGGGATAGAAACTGCCTTGAATAGGTCTTTAGGCATATGACTCTTCAGCTCAGATAGATCATACTTCCATCTAGTCATCTTCTCCACAACTGCTTCCTCAATTTTCTTCTGTTCATCCTTTATTCTAAAAGCATAATTGAGAGATTTTAGATAACTCATACCACTACATTCTCTTAAGGCTTCAATTTTAATCTCAAATTTAGGTGGAGGATTCTTAAATGTGATTTATTCTTCTTCATCTTCCTTAGGTAACATGAGTTTTCTCCTTGATCTCCTTGGTTTTCTCGTAGTGAGGACATGGTTAGGGGCCTTAGGTGTTTTCTTGAGAATTAGCCTCTTTATTTTCTTAGGAGGCTCTACTTCTACCTCTTCCTCTTACTTTTCAGATATATCATCTTCTATCTTGATTTCATCTCCTTGGATTATTGAGATAGAAGGAGAAGTCTTTCCATACTTCTTTCCAAACGGTTCCATCCTTTTCTTTCCTCTTTTTAGAATTTTAGAAATCTCAATCTCTATTGAAATTATGCTTTTGGCTTCCTCAAGTGTACCAAAGTAAGGTGCTTTGGGGTCAATAAGCTCATTCACAAGAGCTTCAATTATGTTCTTATTCTCATCTATGTTAACCTCATATGCAAGAGGTTTCACCCATGCTACCCTAGGTTTGACTGCCTGAATATATACTTTATCACAGTCAACTAGGAAAAAAACATCATCCTTATGATCTTCAACCAATTGTTTAGGAATTCTATACCTATTCTGCATATTTTGTTTGAATTCCTCAAAAATGCATTCATGATGCTCTCAAAGTTGTCTCCTAACTCAGTTATAAACTCATTTATTTGATATATAATTGGTCTATCCTTCTTCCAAAAAACCATGCCTTTGGAAGGGAAAAACTTCTGAATGTAAAAGAAGATACAAAACAACAAGTGAACCAAACTTACATGGATTGGTCTATGATTCCTTGATTCTCTCCATGTTCTTTCTCAATTGGATGAGTTGCAACTCAGAAATCTCAAATGAGAGGTTATTTTTGACCACCTTGTACGCCAAGTCCACAACCTCACATGGTACACTATTGGGTTTGCTAGAGCTTTAGATTTTGTGAGCAATAACATGAATCCCAAACTTCAATTCCATATTAGTTACTCCATTAAGTCTGATGCCTTTTTCATCCCACTCAGAAAGAGTCTTCTCAACTAGGGCATCCCAAGGTAGGGTTTTGGTAGCTTTGGACTTATCCAACATAGGATACCCAATGACATGGTGTATCATTGTCTTTGTGATCTTCACAAGTTGCTCCAGCCATACTGGCATGTCGTGAACATGGCTTAGAATGAACCTAATCCACTTAACCTAGAAATTCTTTGGCATGTACGTGATGTGAGTCAAACCCTTGACTTCTAAATGTTTATGCTCTAGTTTCAGACTTCCAGCACCATAGAGTTTATCATAAGCACTCTTCATCTCCAATGTTCCAAGATGTTGAATTGGGTAATGATAGAAGGCTCAAATACCATTGATCAATAATACCCTAGGAAGAATTGGGGAATGAGCTCCCATCAGGTCTATCTCCTCTCCAACTACTGGATAAAGCTTAAACTTAGGAGGATTGCAGATTGCATTCCTGACCAAAATCTCGGATCCTTTCTTAACTTTGTTGCTGGATGTGGATGCCATTATGCTCGGAGGCTTAATAAAACTTCACAACTAAGAAATTTTGAATACAAATTTTCTCTGAATTGGTTAAGGCACTGTATCAATCTGTAAACTGAAAGCTTTGTAAATAATAACACTTATAATTCATATTTTATAAGTGATTTTACCATTGATTTTTCATTAAATTCTTCGTACATGGTAGCTGGCATAGCTCGAGATGAAGCTCGGCAAACACTAACTTTAAGATCCTCAAAACCATACAACCCGACTTAACTCGGTTAAGCCTATGCAAGTCGGGTGTTACTAAGATCTTGAATCAGTTAAAGATAAAATATTTCCTAGTGCATCAATATGATGATTTGGACATGATAGCATGTCTAGAACTAATGTAGGATGTCTTCTATGCATAGTTCCAGTAGTCTCCTTGTATGTTTATTTGGGGATGGTAGATCAAACCAATTCAATGCTTTGGGTGTCATTCAATCCTTCATTGTTTTGATATGAAATTTCAGGAGATTTCCTTACCCACTATTGATTCATCTGAGTTCTAATTTCAGAAAATTTTGCTTTTCCTTTCTCAAAACTAGTATTCACTTTCTCTCTGCTCATGCAATTATTTCTTAGATGACTGAGTTATTTACATACATAACATCTCTTAGTAGGATACATTTTTCTAAGGCAAGTCTTTACATAATTTGCACCAATATGCCCATATTCACCATAGTGAAAACATTTGCTCCATGTATTGTAATCCTAACCAAAAATTTCTTTAGCTAGTTGTTCAGCAGGGTTCCATATCTTAGTTCTCCACTCAGAGGATTTGTGACCTTGTTTGTTACAATTGAAACATTTTCCCTCAAACTTAGGTTTCTGAGTGCATTCACCTTCCCTATGTCCATGCTTGTTGCATCTATAGCATTTACCATTATACTTTGATTTTCCATTGCTCCAACACTTGTTTCATGTGTTCCCTAACTTTCCACAATGATTGCAAGTAGGTCTATTATTATTTTAAGTTCCTTGCTGTGAGGATTCACCTTGTTCAGTATAACCTGATGCAGTCTCTCCATGATGTCTGAGTTGAGTTTTCTCTATCAACTGACCCATGCTTCATGTGAATTCATCATACTCTCATTGGTCTCTTTTTTAGAGTTGAGATCATTCTGTAGTCTTTCATTTTCTATTCTCAGATTGAGAACTTCTTGATTTACTTTATTGAGTTAATTTATCATATCTACTTTCTGGAGTGACAAATGATGGATTTCATTTTATTTTTCTTCTAATCTTATACTCAACAATCTTTATCTTCTGTTAGTAATAACTGAGAGGGGGGTGAATCAGTGGCCTAAAAAATATTCCAATAATCAACCCAAAAACTTAGTACCACAATATTAAGCCTCTAGTTATCTTCAGTCCTATAAGATGAATGACTTCAAATACTTTTATCAAATTACTAATGCTTAGAATGCTTTGTAAAACCTTCTACTGTATGTTTACCAAATAACAGTCTGTTAATTTACCGAAAGACAGTAAATTATCTAGAGTATACTGATCAATCTAAATTAGCTAGGTATAATGCAAAACACTAAACTAATAAATCATAAACACATTGACACATGGATTTTTAATGTGGAAACCTTGTTAATGGAAAAACCACTTGGGACCGATAACCCAAAATCTTCACTCTTCTAAAGTGAGCTCGGTGAAGAGCCAACCCTGTTAAAGGTTACAAACACACTATTAGGTGTGAACTTGTTAGAGGATTTAAAAGTTTCATCTGTCACTTGATATCAGGCATCTCTATGCTACCTTCCTTGATCAAACACTCACTTGGCCTATCAATAGGTATCTGGCATCTCATTCTATCTTTATGATCAAACTTTTTGATACTCCTGTGGATGTATCTCAATATAGAAAGGATCTTTAAATCCCGATTTGTTAAGAGATGGCACAGGAGCACCCTTAAGGTTTTTAGAAAGATCTTTAGTCATTTTGTCTTGTAGGTTGGTTTGTCCAACCATCTTTGAATAAGGACTATGTTATAAATTCCCATGTGTGTTTAGGATGTGTTTTAGTGATGAGAGAGATTAGGGTTTGTGTGAAGTTGAGTCAAGTTGATTCTAGGGATCTAGAACCTAGGAGTCAACTAAAAAGTCAAAGAGTTGACTAAAACCCCAAAATGGGGGGATTTTCAAGATTTTAATGTTTTAAAGTGTTTCAAGGTCATTTGGTAAGTTTTGTAACCAAATAGGGCTATTGAAGTTGGTAAATTGTCATTTTGACAAAAGTTGTCAAAGTTGTCATGACAACTTTTGCAACTTTGCAAAGTTGTCATGACAACATTTTCTAGATTTTAGGAATTGGATTTTATGATGCCCAAATCCTAACCAAAGGGTCCAAGCATGTGGGATGAGAGTATATAAGGTGATAAAAACCCTAAAATGTTAGTTAGACTTCATTTTGTATGGACTGGTTATTGAGAAGGACCAATTAACGTTGTAATTAGTATAGAGAGCCATCATCCAACACTTTTGTGGATTGAATGGATTGAATGAAAGTATGGAGAATGTTTAATATGTAATTTAATAGATATTTGTGGCATCAGATTAGTCTTTTGTTCATTCTAGTTAGCTTTGTATAAATCTTTTGTGTTTTGTTAGTTCACTATCTCGTTCTGGACCAGTCATGTAGAAAATGGCTTTTCTTGGAATTCTCATGGTTCAAAATCCCATAACCACTTGGAATCCATTAAATCCTTGTATATAAACTTTAGATATAGTGTGTGGTGTGTTTGTGTGCATGGGAAGCAAGAGAAAATTTAGGCCCTAGGTGAGTACTGGTTATTCTGGCTAGGGTAATTGAACAGTGCAGAGGTAATGGTGATTGCTAAGTGATTGGTATGTGTGAATAAATGTTAGAGGGGTGTAGGGGCATGAATTTTAGACCTAATGGTGTAAGGAGAAGTTTAGAGGAACTCATTAGATTATTGAAAGGAGATAAATAAACCAAACCAGTGTTCATGCCCTAGAAACCCTTATTTTTAGGGGTTTGGTGAAAGTCCATTGTACAGATAGTGTGAGAATTTAAGACCTAGAAAATCTCCAAGTTTAGGAAAAACCCACAAAGAATATGTGTTTGGATTCCTAGGTTGTTAAGGGATTTTAGGAGAAAATCCATATTTTCAATGTCTAGGAGGGATAATAGGCCTAAAAAGGCTACAAGGCCTAAAAGACTAGAAATTTAGAACCCGATTGGAAATTGGTTGAAAGATCCACAAATTTGGATCCATAGGAGTTGGAAAATACCTAAGAGGAGTCAGGAATCCAATACATAAGAAGATGACACTTATGGGAAAGTAGAAGGTTAGAGCAAGCCATGGATGTGAGAGGTTATGGAGAAGGTTTTAGTGAAGAGTTTGAAGTTGTTGGAGAGCTCCTAGTGTATTAGAGGATCAGAGAGGTATCCTCTAGTTAGAGTAGTGATAGAGACCCTAAAGAAGACCAAGAGAAGGTCTTGGAGAGAGAAAGAAATCTCTAGGAGAGGATCTCCCCATCAAATTGGTATCAGAGTCATTGAAAGGCTTAGGAGTGGATTATTGTATGTCAGAGTGGAGTGAATCCATATGTGAGAACATCATGGTAACCAATGTAGAGTTGGCCAAAGAATTTTCAGAGACACAAGTCAAAAATAGGCTTCTTGGTGAAGCAATGGAAGAGATGAAGATAAATATGGTAGAGGTTGTAGAGACAGGCAGCAAGTTGAGAGAAGAAATAAATGAGGGAATAGATAAAGGCAAGAAACCAATGGAGGAGGAGATAGAACCATAGCTTGATCATCCTTTTCCTGAGGAACCATTCCTCAAAGACCTCAAGGCATTGAGTGGAAAGGCTCTGGAAGGCATTCTAGCGTTCTATGGTAAGATGGATTTAGAGATGGTCATGGAATGAATTGAAGGTATGGAAAACCACTTCGAATGTGATGGGATCACTGAAGCACAAAAGCTGAAGATAGCCAAGTCTAGGCTGAGAGGACAAACACTCACATGGTCAAATTTCTTGCAGGAAGAAAGAGAGAAAGAGGGAAAGAAGCCCATAGAAAATTGGAAAAAAATGGTGGAAAAACTGAAGGAGAATTAGCTTCCAGAAGACTATGACATTCAATTGCATAAGAAGAGGTAGAACCTTAGGTAAAAGGATCTAGATGTGCCATCATATATTGAAGAGTTTCAAAAAAATTGTCTTAGATCCAGAATGTAGGAGATAGGGAGTATCAAAGTTTCCCGGTATCTCAATGGTCTAAGATGGAATATCCAAGAAGAACTTAGTCTTTTTACCCTAAATTACATTCATAATTGCTTTCAAATGGCTTTGAAAGTGGAAGAGAAACTTAGGAAGAAGAAAGATTCTAACTCTAAAGGGAGAGGAAGGGGTAGAGACAACAGAGGTGTCCATAGAGGAGGTTCAAGTGGAAGAGGCCATGACTTTAGGAGTCAAGGTGACTCTAGATAATTAGAACAAGGATAGGAGTCAAGCAATAGAGGTGGATACCATAATAGAGGAACAAGTTCTTATAATAGTGGTAGAGGAAGATCAAGGGGTTTTGGGAGAAGCTCTCACTTTTCTTCCATGAAATGCTACAACTATGGACAGTTGGGATACCTTGCATATATGTGTCTAGATAAAACAACATCCTCACAAGGGGAGAATAAGATAACTTATGTCCAAGAAGAAGATTGTGCTAAACAATCAGAGGTGAGTTTAGATTCAGATAAAGGAGAGCACCTTATGTTGAGAAGAATACTAATCAAGACACCCACCAAAGATGAACACAAGCAGAGGAGGGCTCTTTTTAGGGTCAAATGAAAGATATTGGGAAAATTGTGCAGGGTGATCATTGATTTAGGGTCTATAGATAATGTGATATGTGAGGAGGCAGTAGAGAAGTTGAAGCTCACCAAAATTCCACATGTGTGTCCTTATAAAGTTACTGTTAGAAACACTAAGAGGGGGGGGTGAATCAGTGTTTGGTAATTTAATTTATTTCAACAACTTGAAAATTAAATCAAAATAGATAACAGATAAAGCATAACATAATAACACAAGATATGATTACGGGGAAACCTTGATCAGAGGAAAACCCTGGTGGGAATCAGTACCCACAAATAATTGTACTATTCTTATGAACTTGTTAGAGTTCCTTTGCCCTGTTAGGAGCATTCATTACAATGCTTAGTACAATGACCATGTTAGGAGTCTTTTACAAAACCATGTTAAAGGTGAATGGATCACTACCAGAGCTCACTACCCAACAAGAAGAAGGCTACAACCTCCTGATAATAGATACACACTATATCCAAAAGGTGAACTGCTGTTATGACACTGCTGTCTGATCAGTTCCATCTATGCACTGATGCTCTAATATCTTAAAGACCTCTATCTCATACTAATTTTTTTATACTGTTCTTTTGTATATCTTTACTATATATTTTTGACTCTCACACTTAATACAAAATTGCATGTCAAGTATATATACATGTCTAATAAACGCAACCAAAAACTAGAACTTAGTCAGCCCAAAATCAACATACACAACGCTTCCAAATGAATTGGCTTAAGTGTTTTTACAAGAGTGGTAATAAAATAATTAAAAACATATTACAATAGGCACATAGACATTACAAAACAAAATAATAGACGCTAATCAAAATCTGAAGTCGGCTCCATGCTTTGTTTGTTGAACTGCTAGTGGTACTAGAACTTGTTGTAACTTCTCCGCACTGGCATAGCTTACCATACATGTATAGAGTAAGCATAAAAAACATATCAAAAAGCTTAAGTACAAAGGTGCATAATCTATCTCAATCATACGCATGTGCACTGGTGCTCTAATCAATTGTATACCTATGTTCTATTATGCTTTCTATACTAAGCCAAATCTTGATCTTCAAAGTTTGTGAACTTACTGTCAAAACTTCATATGACTTTGTTGCCATAATGAAAAAAAAAAACTAGTCATATAATCCTTGTAGTGTCAACTTTCCAACAATCTTCCCCTTATTCATTAATGACAACAAAGGAATGTGGCCAAGTTACTAAACTTTGACTTAACACAAAAAACTGCAAGTTTACTATACATCATAAATTCAGCTATATACATCATACTCCTTTATATACTCTACTCCCCCATTGACATTAATGAAAAAGGTTCCAAAAAATAAATTCCCTAAGTACTTACTCAGACTACACATCTGTGTATGCAATATGAAGATTCTTGATTTCTTGTTGCCAAAATGCCTTGAGTGCATCAACAATCTTAAGATGGGTGCATAATGCATATGTGAGCTTCTCCATATTTACTAGATCCATGTAGGGGCCTTGCTCATATGTGAAAATAGTTTCCTCAATCAGTTTGATGTTTTGATTTAGTACAGCTAAGGAGGGCACAAGTGCATTTCTCAGTTGTGTTTGTCTGGTCCTTATCTTGCTGATCTCTATCTTGGCTTTCTCAATTTTATCTATCTTCCCTTGATAGATGTTGTTACACATATTGATGTCTTGAGAGGAGGTTTCAACCAATTTCCTTATACTTTCAACCAAGATATCTGCTTCCTTAATCTTCTTGATGTGTTCAGAAATGAATTTGCCTCTGTCCATACAGTTAGCTATCACATTTCTACCTTTTGCTACTAACTCTTTCAGAATTGCTTGACCAATCTTCAATGAGTTGAGATCTAATGATAAGTTCTTTGTTAGTTCATCCAACCTTTCCTTTTTGTACTTGTCTTCTACAATTTTAGTAGTTTAGTTTACTATACTTATGAAATTTTATTTGAAGCTTGTCAAGATGCTATCAACATCATCAACTGATTGAATATTTTCTAATTTCTTCTCTGTTGGCACTAGGTTGTTCAAAATTTTTACTGACTCAAGAAAGAGAGGATTTATCATAACTTGTTTCTCTTTTTATTTCTCCATGGCTAATACACTTATTTTGATGAAATATTCTTCTCCCCATGCATCTAGGTTTACTAAGTCAGGGGTCAAACTTGATAACAATGATATTGATGGTTTGATAAATGGAGTGAATATAGAATTTCGACTTACATCCAACATTCCTTTTTCACTGGGATCTCCATAGAGGGTGGTTAAATAGATTTATTACCTTCCTCATTATTCAAACTTGTTGAGTCTTTAGTAAGAAATTCATCTTGTTGCAAGGAGGTATTATCAGTGCATAACTTCTCAGCTTCTTCAGTTTTGCCAAATTCTTTTAAGTCATTATCTAAAGCTCTCATTGTTATCTTAACATCATTGATCACAATGGTTTCATCTAAATCTTTGACTATATTAGAGGGTGATGGAGATTTGGGTACAGAATCCTATGGACCTATCATAGGCACATTAAGAATCATTAGATACATGTGTCTATCCAAAAACACTTTCTTGAATTCTTTTTCAATCTCTTTACCAACCAACTCATACTCTTTATTCATAATGTGAAGAGTTCTTGTTTTGGTTCTTAGATGAGGTTTTACCAGATCTAATAGTATTTCCTTCTCATCATGTGAGAAAATAGGGATACTATTATCTAGTGTTTCTTCTATAATCCTCATATCTTCTTCTATTGCTTGCCTTTTTAATAAGTCAAGTATGTTCCATAATCTGTTTGGAATGATTGTCTTAAGTTCCAAAACTGACCTTTTAAACTTGATCATATGTGAGATAATCATAGGATGTATTTATGATTTATCTATCTTTTTATACTTGTCATAGACATTTGCAATTGAATCTAGTCATCCTTCATTAATGATTTTGTTCCTTAAGATATCAAGACTAGGTCCGAATCCTACCTTAGGAGGAGCTTGAGTATTCCTTACTTTTCTTTGTGTTTTCCTTGAGGATGGGTGGCTTGTGGGAACTTTCTTCCTTCTTCTTGTCATCTTGCTTGGAAAAGAAGGTGGAGAGGATTCCAGGTCAATAGTAGTAGAGGGCGCAAATATGTTCTCATCAGACTTCTTCTTTTTCTTCTTATGGATATCATTAGATTTTTCTATTTTGACTTCTGCAGGTGTTTGCTTAAGTTCTCTTGCAATTTTAGCTTCCCTAGCTTTATCTTGGTCTTCTTGGGTGACACCATGAACTTTCAGAATGTTAGAGGCAATCCTTGATGCTTTCCTCTTATTGTCTGCACTGTATAGGATAGAATCAACTTTATTTGTCTTTTCTTTGTATGTGCCCCATCAAGGCTCATTTGGATCTTTAGGCATAGATAGAAGGACTTGTGCATATCCTTCCAAAACATGTTCTTCTACTTCATAACCAAGTGGGTGAATCCATTTGGTTCTTGGCTCAACTGCTTCCATGCATGTATGTCTGTTTCCACCATGAAGCATATGGTGTCCTTGTATTTTTCAACTATATTCTCTGGTATTCTAAACATCTTCTACATCTTGATTCTGAATGTCTTTATTTCCATATCCATGGAATCCCTTATACTGCTTTAAGATGTTGCTTTCAATGAAATTTGAGGTAGAGTAGGTTTTCTCCTGTCTAGGTAGAGGTTAGAAACCTTACCAATAATCTGGAAGTACATGTATATGATTAGAGACCCAAATTTGAATATTTTTCTCTTGTCATGTTTAATAGCTCTAATGTTCTCCAATAAATGTGCACTCAAGATCTCACATAGATTGAATTGAGTATTGTCTTTCACTGACCTTATAGCTGCTAGAATTGTAGCTGCAGATACACTATTAACTCTACTTGCATGATGAAACTTGTATCCAAGGATCATAGTGATGATTTTGATATCTTTCTTCACAATAGTATCAACTGTCATTCCGTGCCTCTCACTCCTAGACAAGCAAGCCTGCTCAACCTGCTTCTTTACATCTTTTCCAATGGGAAGAACATGACCAAATTTAGAGAGTCCTATCATTTCATGAATGAGGTCTATTGTAATATGAACTAGGACTTCACCAATCCACAATAAGTCATCATGAATCCTGCTAAGTAAAATCTTAGTCCATTTTGATTCATAGAACTCATGTGCATTCATATACTCAATAATAGGGTTCCCTGTGAGATGAGAGAACTCATCTTTGAATGAGCAATCAGGGTTTGTCATAGATTCCATGAGTGACTTTATGTTGTCTTCACCTATAGACTCCTTCTTACAGTAGATGTAAGTGCTAATATCTTCAACATGCATGACTCCTAACAGAGTCTTGGGGAATGCCCCTTCTACATCATCTAATACTGACTTGAAAGGATGCTTCTTAAACACATATCTCTTTTTCTCAGAGATGTCAAACACTATAGGAGTACCCATTACTTACTTGTAACTTGCTTAAATAGGGTTTCACAGAGATTCTGAAATGATGCGTCCGCACTAGGGTTCCATTACAACTGCAATCCACTTTGCTAATAAACCAACGGTAGTTAGTCAATACTAAGATGCTTGAATCCCCCATGATCTCTAACTACTTTGATCTCAAATGTAAAAGTGAAGATATAAGATCTTTTACCGACTTATAAATGAGTTACTACATTTAATTCTTGTTGTCGTAACACATTTTCCACTGAGAATTTCAATCTTTTTTCTTGTTGAAGTAAAATCTATGCATCCATGCATGCTTCCTTAATTTGTGACCAAATACATGAATTCATAGGTGCATACTTATAGGTGAGTATACCAGCCACGCAGGGGTTTAGAGCTAGATTAGCTCCCCCTATGACCATGAGGTTCATCTAACTAGAAGATGAAGTTGTGTCCACTATGGATGCATCTACTACTTTGTTAAAATCATCATCTTTGTCACACCCCACCAGGGAACCTAGGAGGAGAAGCCAACTAACTACTAAGAGATGTGAATATATATA
>MU227577.1:1699578-1730770 GCA_018584345.1 Thuja plicata | reverse complement strand
AGATATCAGATGTGAGTCATGTGCATATGAAGATGTAGCTTTAAATAGTGCACATATATAAAGGGTCAAATAAATGTTGTCTAGAGACATAAAAGATATGGGTCACTATGATCTAATGCTAAATATGTAGATATCAGAAGTAGCATACACAGAGAAATGTTCAAATATTGTAAAGATATGCCAGACTGTAATACAGTAATAGATGAAGCTAACAAAATGGAGTTTATATCTCAGCAACAACATGGCAACTTGCTTATGTTCAGATGTACTGAATAAGCCAGTGGGGTATTCAATATTTATTTCATTCAACCATGACAGTGCATCAATTGTAATGATGTTATCAAATACAGTAAAAGATGCTATGCCTATTCAAGAGGAAAATGATAACAACAATGCTGCTATAAAGGAGGAAAACAAGTTTCATATATTATAACAGCATGGTCTCCATATAAAATAGTAAGCTACAGATAGAAAAGATGATCCCAATTAAAAAACTTGCAGACAGGGGAGTTTCAGCTTGAAAAGAGAAGCATCTTTATGCTTATTATAAATAATGTGTTTAAAACAGACAGCAAGATGAGTGTTTTGAAACATTTAAGAAGTAGTCATGGAGCCCGTATCAATTCAGACAAGAATCTTCAAGTATTTCAACCAAATGCCAGGTGGGTGTTCTTATTTTTGGGATTCAAGACAACTATATTGATGGAGTCAACAGCAAAAATTAAAAGAAAGGGAGATCTCATCATTATAGGCCTCCACAAGACATTTCTTTTTCACATTTAAAATTGAAATAAGTGACAGCAAGAAACTAAGTGACTGTAGAGTCCAAGATCAAGTGTTGTTCTATTCTACAATGAAAGTTTCAGCAAAGACACAAAGCAAAGAAATAATCCCATTTATTATCGTCTACAGCAATGCATCCATTTTTTATATTTGAAAATGCATTGAACAAAATGATAATGATAACTTATCTGTAGAGGGCTTGAAGAAGAGCCTGAGTTCCAAGTGGTGAGGGCCTGAGTTAACAGTGCCATGTAATATTGCAGGTGATAGAGGCTCAATCTTCTTATGGTATACACAAAGCAACACCATGCATTGTGGCCTATAACTCTAGTTTAAAGCTAGAACCCGTGGTCAAAAGATCAAGCCAAGGATGGCGCCATATAGTATGCTGTATAAATTCAATGACAAGCTTGAGCTTCATGCTCAAAAGAGGAAAAGATATGCACAAACAGCAGGCCATTATGTATAAGCCGCATTCAATGAGTAGAAAATCCCACAGATCAGAAGGAAAAGTGTCACGACAACATCATATATTCAGGAAGTGGACTTACAGGTCTGTGAAAACTATGCAATAGGGCCCGAGACTCTTGCAATAACACGTAACAGTGCCATTTCATGACATTTTTAAAGCTGGTGGAAAGAGCCCGAGTTTGAAGAAAGACACATGCTAAGTGTCGTTATTAATGGTTTTAAATTTCAGTTTGGAAGCATGTAAACTACAGAGATAGAGCTCGAGCTTAACAGAATACATGAAAAGTACCTTGTTTCATGTGAGTACAGCCGCGATGCTCAAAGAGCTTGAGATTTTTTTCTAACAGTAAGCGACTTCAAAGAGAAGTAATAGTCAACTCCAGTGCTAAACACCAACCCTCTAGCCCATGTAGAAATAGTAAGCACTCTTTTCAACTCCCAGCAGCGGTCGAGTTCTTTCATAGTCCTCATGCTGAGCTTCATCAGAGATTTTTGAGATCTTTCCTGTATGTTAGGGTTTCTTTCCCTAAATTTTTTTTGTTGAGAATGAGTTATCTTGGAGATAAGCTCAAGTGCCAAGATCAATTAAGCATCATAAAAATTGGAATCCGCCAAGAAATTATAATCCTTAATGCAGATGTCTATTCCTGCAGTGCCTTGAAAACCAAGAACATGCCACCTCTTGCCTTCCTCAATTTGTGTATTGTTGCAAGTGGATTGAAAGTCATGTCGACTTCTCCACATTATATTTTTTTTACACTGAGTTTTTATCTAAGTTAGGTGAGGGACATATTTTAATATTAGTTTTTTCTAATATTAAAATTAATAATAATTTTGGCAATTATTCTTTGTAAAAGGATTTATTTCCTTGTTATTAGCCAAAATTTAGGGGCATTTAGAGGAAGTTGGTAAAAAGCTTAGTTATTTGCATCTTTTTGGGCCTAAAACTAGGGAAATCTATATGTTTGAGAGGGATTTTTGAAGGGCTAGTCTCATTTTCAAAATGAGCCTTTAGGGGCTAAAATTAGGGCACCAATCATGCCTCAAATTTAGGGATATGCTCTATTTTGAAGTGGGCTTGATTGAAGGCTACATTTTGGCATCTTTTTGGCCTTTGATTTTGGGGTGATCTTTATGTTTAGGAGATCTTTTTGGAGGGAAATGTCATTTTTGAGATTAGCCATGTGGGCTATTTAGTGGACCTTCATTTTCGTAATTAGGGGTTCAGAATTTAGAAAAGAGGTGCTTTTAGTGAACTGTTTATTCCTGTAGACCTTTTTTATGCATTTTGTATCCATTGAGGTTGCAGATTTTGGAAAAGGAGGAAAAGTGAGCTTATTGTTCCTTAGTGTCTTGGATTCATGTTTGTAATCACATTTTGTCAGATTTTGGTGAAGAATAAAGCAGATTTTTCATTGGCTCATACATGTGGAGTTTTGATTCTATGATCCTGTTTCATCTTTCTTTCCAAGTGTTATTTTCATTGTTATCCAAGAGAAGTGAGTGCATTTATATTCCTTACTAGGGTGATCAATTATTTAAAAACTTGTATGAAAATGTATGTTTGCTGACTATTTGAGCTATTTGTGGTTTAACCCTAGTAGTGAAATCTGTCAACCTATATGGTGAACAGAGATTTGAAGTATTAAGCCTTTGATGTATGAGGTGGAGTTACTGTTTTATCTTTCCATCAAAAGTTTGAGTACATTCTTGGTGTATCACCCCATTTTCCCCTTTCATTTTTTAATCATTTTCCCTTTTCCCTATCAAGTTTCAAATCAGGAGGTGATATACCAAATCAAATAGGAACTAGCCTAGAATCCGGAGACTCTTCCTCATCCATAGTTCACCCACAGCTAGAGGAAGTTTCCATTGTGAGGATGGAATTGTCGTGTAGCCCTAATGCCTAAGTTAGGGTGACAATTTGAAGCCTAAACAATCATAAACATAATATCATATGAAAATCAAGTATTCTAAAGTTTGAACAACTTCTAGGACCAACCCTGGGTCAAAATCAAACCCTAAACCCTTCTGAAAACCCTATAAATCAAACTGGAAAAGTCCTGCGCAAGTGGAACCCTAAGCTGTATAGGTGGTGACCTAAGCTGCGCAGGTGGTGACCTAATTTGTGCAATTTTTTCAACCTACATAGGTGTTTCTTTCTATGTAGGTGGTCATGCATCCTACGTAGGTGGTACCCAGTTCTGTGCAGGTGGGAAAAGTCTATGCATCTTAGAGGCAACAACTTGCAGATTGGCCTCTCGAGTAAAACTGGGTAAGATGGAGGTTTGGAAAGAAGAATCAGAGAGATACCCAATTTAGATCCCTCTATTATTCCTTCCAAAACATCCCTCAAACCCATCATACCTTCATGGTACATCTGTTCCATTCCTACCACTAGATGAAAGGTAAAGAAGGATAATGTCAAAACATACTATCTAACAAGGGAGAGAGAGAGAGAGTAATGCAACTTACAAGCGTCAAAGGATGAAGGTTCAAGGTAATAGATATCATATCTAATGGAGAAAAATTTTTAAAGAAGGAAAGATGACATGAAAATACACTATCATTACCTATGCTAAGGATAGTCATCAACTTTTCAATAATACAAGAAAGAAACATAGCATTACAACCATTAAAGATTTCCTCTGATATAATATAACAATAGAAGACAATAAAACACACACATCAAGCACAACATTCATATGAAAAGGATTCTCTTTCTAGGTAGAGCCTACTTGGAATCCTATGGAGAAACCTTCAAAGAAGTTCCTAGCCCACTCTAGCCAATTCCAACTCCTTCAAGATTTTAAATCACAGAGTTTTCCTCCGAATGTCACCATGAATTTCCTCAATACTCTTTTGGTTGTATGTAAATTTCCTATTTTCTCCCCCTTACTCTACAATCCTCCTTTCATAAATATTGTGTAGGAGTGGTTTCATGGGAAATTTCAACCGATGCAACTTTCCACAACCATATATTGGTTATTAGTTTAGACTTTAATAGTTCATAGATAAATTAATGTGTAGATAGTTTCCTGAGAATGCTTTTAGTTTATTAAGTACTTAGTTACTATTCTTTTATTATTATTATGTTGTAAGTAAATTCTTTTATTTTATTCTCACTTTCACTTTAGATAAAGATTATTTACTTTCTCTCTTTAAAGAATAATAAGTAGTTTATCTTTATTTTATCCAAGGATGAAGTGGATTTAATTACACACAATAGTTGATCCCTTCATTATAATAACAAGGATACATAAATAAATAAATACATAAACACTCACATAAAAACATTTATATAAATATATTAATATAAACATATATATAGACATATGCATATGTGTGCACCCATATGCCTATGTGTATATATATCCATGCAAATATTATTATAAAAAATACATTAATGAATACACTTAGAAAAGGCTTATTACCACATATTTAATTCCATAATACCATCAAATTATTACTTACCGATAGTCCAAACACAAAACAATATTCAACTAGGCCTAGGGACTATAACAAATATCCACAATGATCAAATACCAAGCAACCATAATCGGACATCAATCCATAATCAAAGGACAAATCCAAAAAAACCCAACCCGGGAACAAGGATCAAGGATAGGCTTAGTCTTGCAGGACCAGGTACTGTCTCTGTAACAAAAACAACGATCGAGGATTTTGGGGCACACTCAGACCTATGAAGCCAGGTGAAGTTGATGCCCAGTACCTACAACCTACATCACCAAGAAGAACTACATGTACATTGATATACATATTAAAGAAGACATTGCAGACAGATGATCAGGATTGATATATCGTGTGGACCTCATCCATGTGAGTAACTACGACTTCATCCTGAATCATGCAGACACATCATGTACACACACACACAAAGAATGTAACATGAGGGTTAGAATCTTGAGCATTGTGTTAGTCAATAATCGATACTAATAATAACTCATCATAATCATAATAAATGTCCTAAAATCATTAAGTGACATACAAGATTCATTGAAAGTAACTTTAGTAGAAGAATATATCTATATTCATCCAATACATATCATAACATCCTAACTATGTTCAGAAAGGTATTGAAGGTCCTTTACACATACATGGATAAAAATACAAACGTAAATGATACCTACAGATAATATGTCTGATATTATAATTCTCAGGTTTAAGCTGATGAAATCATTATAAACAACTTATAGGAAAACAAGTATTAAGCTATAAGGAAACATCTAAAGTTCTTACTTTATTCAAAAAGCACAAAAATTATTAGGGTTAGAGGGGCATTACAATATTTCGTTACTTCAACCCATATTTTTCCTGAATCTTCTGTAGCTTTCACAAAATTGACTTCTCCAGATTCTTCAAATAGAGATCCTTGAGACTTATTAGGTCTTTCTTGTCTTTGCATTCTAGATCTGCAAAACCTTGAGATGTGTCTAGCTTTGTTACAAGAATGACAAATGATTGGAGGTCTATGGATATGATTTACCATGCTGCACTGCTTGGCTATGTGTCCATTGTAATTAAATATCTGACATGTAATACTCTGAGGTTGATTTCTCTGATTGTATTGAGTCAGACTTCTTTGGTTATGCTGTGACTGATTTCTTTGACTTGTTCTGAAATGTATAGCCCTATGACCAAATTTATTACAAGAATAACAATATCCATTGAAGGGTCTTACCTCTTTACAATCTCTTTCCAAATATCCATGCTTGTTATAGGCATAACAAGTTTGGTTAAATATCTTGTGTTCATCTTTAGGTGATTCAGTTTTAGCTTCATCAGGATTCTTAGTTTTCTTTGCTTCTGTAGATTCTTCTTGTGCTTTCTTTCTTTATTGCATTGTATTGATTTCAATTTGTGCTACACTGTATCAAACACCAGTAGTATCTCCTCTTAACTTTTGTGCATAGAGTTTTGATTGAATTAGATTAGAACTTTTGTGTAATTTTTCAATATGATTATTTGCTTCTATCAATTCAGATTCTATCTTTTTCTTGATGTTTTCCAACTCCAAGACCTTCATACTTTCTTGCATAAGTTCTTCATCTAATTGTTTACTTTCTTTGGTATTTTCTTCAATAATTGTTAGGCTATCTGTTAGCTGTTCATTCAAATATTCAATCTTATCCTTCAGAGACATGTTTTCTTCATTCAACGTTTTGACCATTTTTCCCAAATCACTTGTAGAGCAATCTTTCAAATCTTTTCTTAATTTTTTGAAAAGCATTTGCGAGCCATCAAATTTTAGTTTTAGTTATTCATTTTATTTTTCAGATCTTTCAAGATCTTCAAGGGCTGCTTCAAGATTCTTTTTCAGATGTTTCACTTCTGATGAATCCATGATCTCCTCATGTGGTTAAACTTTCTTTTAGAGGACCAGAGCTCTGATACCAATTGTTAGAAACACTGGGGGGGGGGGGTGAATCAGTGTTTGGTAATTTAATTTATTTCAGAAAATTGAAACTTAAATCAATCTAGATAATAGATAAATCATAACACAATAACACAAGATATGACTACGGGGAAACCTTGATCAGAGGAAATCCTCAGTGGGAATTAGTACCCACAAATAATTGTAAGAGTCTTATGAACTTGTTAGAGTTCCTTTGCCTTGTTAGGAGTAGTCATTACAATACTTAGTACAATGACCTTGTTAGGATTCTTTTACAAAACCCTATTAAAGGTGAAAGGCTCACTTCTAGATCTCACTCCCCAACAAGAAGAAAGCTACAACCTCCTGATAACAGATACACACTATATCCAAAAGGTGAACTACTGTTATGACACTATTGTCTGATCAGTTCTGTTTATGCACTAATGCTATAATGTCTTAAAGATCTCTATCTCATAATAATTTTTTTATACTATTCTTCTATATATCTTTACTGCATATTTTTGACTCTCACACCTAATCAAAAATTGCATGTCAAGTATATATACATGCCTGAATAGACGCGACCAAAAACTAGAACTTAGTCGGCCCAAAATCAACATACACAATGCTTCAAAATGAATTGGCTTAAGCGTGTTTACAAGAGTGGTAATAACCTAATTACAAACATATTACACTAGGGACATAGCCATTAAAAAACAAAATAATATATGCTAATCAAAATCTAAAGTTGGCTCCATGCTCTGTTTGCTGAACTGCTAGTGGCACTAGAACTTGATGTAACTTCTCTGTACTGTCATATCTTACCATGCATGTATAGAATAAACATAAAAACATATCAAAAAGCTTAAGTAAAAAGGTGCATACTCTAACTCAATCATATGCACGTGCGTTGGTGCTCTAATCAACTGTATACCTATGTTCTATTCTACTTTCTATACTTAGCAAAATCTTGATCTTCAATGTTTGTGAACTTACTGTCAAAACTTCATATGACTTTGTTGCCATAATGAAAACACAAAACTAGTCATAGAATCCTTGTAGTGTCAACTTTCCAATAGTTACATGGTTGAATAAAGGTCAAAACATCTTGGTGAATGAGCAAGTGTGGTAGAATTTTCCATTGGAAATTATCAAGATAGGATACTATGTGATGTGTTACCAATGGATGCATGCCATTTGTTTCTTGGCAGACCATGGTAGTATGATAGAAAAGGTGTCCATAATGGGAAAGATAATAGGTACACCTTCAAGAAAAGTGGGGTAACTTTCAAGATATAGTTCTTACTAGAGGAAGACATAGTGGAGAAGGAAAAATCTAGTACCTTGTTGATGAGTGGGAAAGAATTCTTAAGGGATATGAAAGATGACAAAGTTGGCTATACAATATTTTTAAAGATGAAGGAGGAGGAGACTCATAAGAAAGCAGCTATGCCAAAGGAAGTGAGAAAAATGTTGGACCAATGCAAGGAGATAATATGTGAAGGTACACCAGCGACCCTTCCACTAAAGAGGGAGATAATTTATCAAATTGAATTCATACCAGGAGAATCTTTGCCAAATAAGGTTGCATATAAAATGACACCAGAGAAAAACAAGGAGATAGCCACATAGGTACAAGAAATTTTGGACCAGGGGTTGATCAGACAGAGCATAAGACCATGTGTTGTCCCAGTGGTGTTGGCTCCTAAGAAGGGAGGCAAGTGGAGAATGTGTACTGATTCTAGGGCTATAAATAAGATAACTATCAAGTATAGATTTCCAATTCCTAGAATAGAAGACTTGATGGATTGCTTGGGGGGTGCTAAATACTTCTCTAAAATTGACTTGAAAAGTGGGTATTACCAAACTAGGATGAAGGAAGGTGATGAGTGAGAGTCTGCATTTAAGACTAAAGAGGGGTTATATGAATGGTTAGTTATGCCCTTTGGGCTTACCAATGCACCAAGCATCTTTATGAGGGAGATGGATGAGGTATTGAAAGACTATATAGGTTTATTTGTAGTTGTCTATTTAGATGACATCCTCATTTTCAGTAAAAAAAAAAAAGGAGCATATGAAACACTTGGAGTTAGTGTTGAAGAGGTTGCAGGAGGAAAAAATCACCATTAATCTGGAGAAGAGTGAGTTCATGAAGGAAGAGCTAGTCTACCTAGGATTTGTAGTTTCCAAAGGTGACTTGAAAATGGATAAGGAAAAAGTAGAGGCCATTTTGAATTGGCCTAATCCTAAGATAGGGGCTGAATTTAGGAGCTTCCATGGGTTAGCCCAATTCTATAGCAAGTTCATTAGGAGATTCAGTGAAATTTGTGCTCCAGTCCTAGATACCATCAAAGGAGGATTGAAAAAAAAATTTGTATGGACCAAGGCAGATAATGAGGGGTTTGAAAGGTTGAAAAAAGAAGTAGCCACTCAACCTATATTGTTGTAACCTAGTTTTGAAAAACCATTCATTGTGGAGTGTGATGCAAGAAGCATTGCAGTAGGGGTTGTCCTAAGCCAAGAAGGTAGGCCTATGGAATTTTTTAGTGAAAGATTAAATGAGGCTAAGTCTAGGTACTCTTCCTATGACTTGGAGTTATATAATCTTGTGTAAGCCTTAAAGAAATGGAGGCATTATCAATTGCCTAAAGAGTTTGTTGTCTTTGTAGATAACCAGCCATTGAGTTATATAAATACTCAAGATAAGCTTAGCTTGAGACACATCAAATGGATGGAATTCCTACAGTCATACACTTTCACTATAAAACATAAGAATGGAGTGCAAAAAAAAGTTGTAGATGCCCTTAGTAGGAGGCTAGTCACCATTTAGGAGATTCAGTTGTAGAGTACATGAGTTGAAGGTTTTAAGGACCTATATGAGGAAGATTCAGATTTCTCAGAGATTTACAAAGTGTGCAAAGATTTTGAGAACCACTTTCACAGTGAGTTTGCAGAGTATACATTGCAGAATGGGTTTCTATTCAAAGGCACACAACTATGTGTTCCAAAAGGCTCTTTGAGGGAGAACCTCATACAAGAGGAGTATAATGGGAGCCATAGTGGACACTTTGGACTGAATAAGACACTAGACCTAGTGGAAAGGCTCTACTGATGGCCAAAAATGCAGAAGGAAGTGAGAAGATATGTGGAACAGTGTGGCATATGTCAGAAGGCTAAAGGCACTTCATCAAATGCAAGAATTTACCAGCCATTACCCATCCCAAAAAGACCTTGGGAGTGCATAAATATGGACTTCATAGTGGGGTTACCTAGGACTTTAATTGGTTTAGATAGTGTGTTTGTAGTAGTAGACAGATTTAGTAAGATGAGTCACTTCATCCCATGTAAAACTACACATGATGCCAGTCATATTGCCTACTTGTTCTTCAAGGAGATAGTGAGGATTCATGGTCTACCAATGAATGTTGTTGCAAACATGGATGTGAAGTTTATGGGGCACTTTTGGAAGACCCTATGGAAGAGACTAGGTACAAATCTATATCATGGCTCTACTTATCATCCTCAAATGGATGGGAAGACAAAAGTAATCAATAGACTGCTTGGAAATTTTCTTAGATATATGAAAAAGGAATATGGGAAAGGATGGGAACAATTTATTCTACAGGAAGAATTTTCCTATAATGATAGCACAAATAGGACTATAGGGAAAATTCCATTTGAGATTGTGTATGGGGCACATCCAAGGGTGTGATGGAGCTCAGAGACCTAAAATGATATGAGGGAGTTAGTGGACATGCAGATGACTTTGCACAGTCAATGAGAGAAGTCCATGAACAAGTGAAGAAGACCTTAATGGAGGCCAATCAAAAATTGAAATCCAAAAGAGATGAGGGAAGAAGAGGTTTGCAATTTGAAGTGGGTGAGCTAGTGATGGTGTTCTTGAATAAGGAAGGACTACAAAAGGGGATACCTAGTAAACTAAAGATGAAAAGGATTGGGCCTTGCAAGGTATTAGCTAAGTATGGACCCAATGCCTACAAGGTGGAGTTGCCTAAGGAGTTGTCAATTTCTCCAATTTTCAATGTGAAAGATTTGATCAAATATAAGGGGCCAGATATGGATGAGGTATAGTATAGTACTAAGGTGAATAGAGATGTGGGAGAGTTCAAGACTCTGGAACAGGTCAAGCCATAAGTTAAAAGGATATTGGATTCAAGGGTAAAGAAGAAGACAAGATGTAAGGTCTATATGGAGCATCTAGTGAAGTGGAGGCAACAATCAGAGTTAGAAGCCACTTGGATAGCTGAGAGTGACTTCAAGAATCATGGAATTAGTGAGGATTTCCTAACACCACATGTACCTTAACTTGTTTTTTGCAGGGGGAGGATGGTGTGAGAGCACCCTTAAGGTCTTTAGAAATATCTTTAGTCATTTTGGCTTGTAGGTTGGTTTGGCCAACCATCTTTGAATAAGGACTATGTTATAAAGTCCCATGTGTGTCTAGGATGTGTTTTTGTGATAAGAGAGATTAGGGTTTGTGTGAAGTTGAGTCAAGTTGATTCAAGGGGTCTAGAACCTATAAGTCAACTAAAAAGTCAAAGAGTTGACTAAAACCTCAAAATGGGGGGATTTTCAAGATTTTAGTGTTTTCAAGTGTTTCAAGGTCATTTGGTAAGTTTTGGATCCAAATAGGGCTATTGAAGTTGGTAGATTGTCATTTTGACAAAGTTGTCAAAGTTGTCATGACAACTTTTGCAACTTTGCAAAGTTGTCATGACAACATTTCCTAGATTTTAGGAATTGGCCTTTATGATGCCCAAGTCCTGACCAGAGGGTCCAATAATATAAGGAAGAGAGTGTATAAGGTGATACAAACCCTAAAATGTTAGTTATACTTTATTTTGTATGGACTGGTTATTGAGAAGGACCAATTAACACTGTAATTAGTATACAGAGCCATCATCCAACACTTTTGTAGATTGAATGGATTGAATGAAAGTATGGAGAGTGTTTAATATGTAATTTCCTAGATCTTTGTGGCATTGGATTAGTCTTTTTTTCATTCTGGTTAGCATTGTATAAATCTTTTGTGTTTTGTTAGTTCACTGTCCAGTTCTGGACCAGTCATGTAGAAAATGGCTTTTCTTGGCATTCCCGTGGTTCAAAATCCCATGAACACTTGGAATCCATTAAATCCTTGTATATACACTTTATATATAGTGTGTGATGTGTGTGTGTGTAGGGGAAGCAAGAGAAAATTTAGGCCTCAGGTGAGTACTGGTTATTCTGGCTAGGGTAACTGAACAGTGTAGAGGCAATGGTGATTGGTAAGTGATTGGTATGTGCCAATAAATGTTAGAGGGGTGTAGGGGAATGAATTTCAGACCTAATTGTGGAAATATAATTTCAAAGGAACTCATTGGATCATTGAAAGGAGATAAAGAAACCAAACTAGTGTGCATGCCCTAGAAACCCTTATTTTTAGGGGTTTGGTGAAAGTCCACTGTATAGACAGTGTGAGAATTTGAGACCTAGAAAATTTATAAGGTTAGAAAAAACCCACAAATAATATGTGTTTGGATTCTTGGGTTGTTAAGGGATTTTAGGAGAAAATCCATCTTTTCAGTATCTAGGAGGGCTACAAGGCCTAAAAGACTCTAAATTTAGAACCCAATTGGAATTTGGTTGAAATATCCACAAATTTGGATCCATAGGAGTTGGAAAATACCTAAGAGGATTCAGGAATCTAATCCACAAGAAGATGACACTTATGGGAAAGTAGAAGGTCAGAGCAAGCCATGGATGTGAGAGGTTATGGAGAAGGGTTTAGTGAAGAGTTTGATGTTGTTGGAGAGATCCTAGTGTTTTAGAGGATCAGAGAGGTATCCTCTAGTTAGGGTAGTGATAGAGAGCTTAAAGAAGGCCAAGAGAAGGTCTTAGAGAGAGAAAGAAAGCTCTAGGAGAGGAGCTCCCCTTCAAGAGACTTTCTGAATCAATGGTTAAACTGAAACAGTATGATCTATTCACATATACAACTTATACTTGCAGATTTTCAGATCTATTGTAATCTCATAAAACTATGCTGATCAATATATCTCAATTTATACCTTTGCTCAACTTTGATTTTGATCGGTGATGTTGTGCTATATTGCTTGGTGTCCGCAAAAAAATTTAACTCTTTCCTTAGCTTGATTGATCAGGAGTGCATGAAGTTGCTCTTCATCAGTTTCTCTTCAGCATCCTCTTTTCATTCATTCACCCACACAATTCATAATGAATTGAGTTGTTTCTTTATAGACATGATATCATCATTGTTATGTTATTGATTTTTTTGATCTTGACATAATCCACAATTCTCGCCAATTAGATTTAAAGCAAAACTCCTATTTTATCTCTCAGAGATCTTCTTTCCAACTGGACAAAAAAAATTTAAATCGCTTACTTACCTATGGCTTTATTTTTTCATTTCTAAACTCAAGTTAATTTTAGTGTTTAACTCTTTGATATCTTTGGTCAACACTCCAGTTCTCATCGGGTTTCTCCATTGGTTTACATTATTTTTGGCCATCGGTTATGCTTATAATTCTTCTCGTCAGTAATTCTCATTGGTGTTCTTGCTCAGGCATTACTGTGACTTGACTTTTGGTGATCTCTGTCTGTCGGTGTCCACTGATCACCAGTGTTGAAGTTATATTATGAATTCTTGTCTTTTATGCATTACTAAAAGCATAATATGTTCTCTCTAATTCTCTAAATTCTTTGACACTTTGATTATAACCGATTAGATTATATCAAGTTGACATCAATGACAATACAATCCATTAACTGATTTAATGTCTTGTATTGTCCTTCTGCATTTTGGTGATCAAATTAACATCCTCAAACATTCAATCAGTTACATGTCATCAATCTCTCCCTTTGGCATTGATAGAAACATACTACATTAACATATTATACTATCACTAATACAATATGAAATATACAATTTCATCAAGCTTTCCTAATGTAACTATTACAAATGTCTAGCTTTTGGTAAGCTCAAAATAGATTAGAATTGTTTCATGCAGAATGGTTTTCTTCAATCTTCAATCCCTTCTTTGTATAGATGTATCATCTGATATCTTTGTTTTGATATGTGCTCGGCCTTGACTGTTCCCCTTCTTGACAATCTCTTTTTCCTTTGACAACAATCTTTCTCTTTGTCTAAACTCTCTCCCTTTGTAACTTCTCTCCCTTATATGGATATTTCATATGTAATCAATTTCTCTCCCTTAGAATATTGATTGACTCTTCCCTCTGATTCTTAGGAACTTCTCTCCCTTATAATGATGAGATAATCTCTCCCTTTATGACAATGAAATCGTCTCTCCCTTTATATGATAATGAGATCATCTCTCCCTTTGACAACGAGATCATCTCTCCCTTTATTTGATAATGGAATCATCTCTCCCTTTGACAACAATGCCAAACAAAAATAATCATCTATATCATGTTCCATGCTTTTGCATAATATATTCCTTGAATTTACCTATCCATCAGCAATACAATGTTCTGATTTTTGGTGCAGATTTGTACCTTGCTATGTACAGATGTATCTATTGTAGTCCATCTTAGTGTTTGCATCAACATGACTGATCTTCAGATTTGGTATAGGCTGATGCAACCTCCTAGTCAGCTTACTAACCGATAGACAAGGGTTAGACCCCTAGTCTATGTCCCAGACACTCAAATGTATCCTTAGGTAATGGCTTGGTGAATATGTCAGCTAATTTTTCCTTTGATTGAACATATTCTAGTGTCACTTCCTTTTCTTGCACTTGTT
Source organism: Thuja plicata (assembly GCA_018584345.1). Classification (NCBI taxonomy): domain Eukaryota; kingdom Viridiplantae; phylum Streptophyta; class Pinopsida; order Cupressales; family Cupressaceae; genus Thuja; species Thuja plicata. Next base: position 1,716,335 of record MU227577.1, on the reverse strand, counting down.
CTCTCAGATAGTGATACTTAATAGAAATATGATTATTCTTAGCATGCATGACTAGATTTTTAGAAATGTTTATTGCACTGGTGTTATCACAATAGATAATTATTGGTTCAAGAATCTTCATATTCATACATTCCATTAATTGTTTGATCCATGCAATATTGGAGAAATTTGCAGTAGCAACCACATAATCTACTTCTGTAGTAGACTGAGAGATGCATCCTTGCTTTGTTCTAATCTATGTGACAAGTCTGTCACCCATGAAGAATGCTCCTTCAGTTGTGTTCTTTTGGTCATCAATGTTTCTAGCCTAATAACCATATGTATAGACTTGTAGCTCAGATTTTCCTTCTCTTTTGTACCATAAGCCATAGTCCTCGGTGTTTTTTAGATATCTCAGAATTCTCTTGATAGTAGTCATATGTGATTCTTTGGGATTAGCAAAGAATCTTGCAACTATTCCAACTGCATGTGCTATATCTAGTCTTGTGTGAACAACATACATCAGTTTTCCAATCATTGATCTATATAACATCTGACTTACCTCATTGGATTTGTCTTCTTTTGTTAGCTTACATCCAGTAGGCATAGGTGTTCCAACTGGTTTGGAATCTTCCATCTTGAATATCTTCAACACTTCCTTGATGTATTTGGACTGAGTAATGTATATGCCTACATCTTGTTGAAGAATCTGTAGACCAAGAAAGAATTTGATCTCTCCAAACATAGACATTTCAAATTCATTTCTCATTTCATTAGCAAAGGATTTTCATAACAATTCATTTCCCCCAAAAATGATATCATCAACAGAGATTTCAGCAATTAGAATATTACCATCAGTATCTTCTTTTAGGTACAAATTGCTATTTTCACTTGTTCTAAATTTTTTTATGCTAATGAGATATGAGTGAAGTATTTCATACTAGGCTCTTGGTGCTTGTTTCAATCTATACAAGGCCTTATCTAGTCTACATACCATGTTTCTCTCAACTGGATCAACAAACCCTTCTGGTTGTTCAATGTATACCTCTTTTTCTAGTATTCCATTTAGGAATGCAAACTTGACATCCATCTGGTATACCTTGAATCCTTTAAATGCAACATAAGCAAGTAAGATTCTAACTCCTTCTAGTCTAGCAAAAGGTGAAAATATTTGACCATAATCAATACCTTCTTCTTGTGCATATCCCTTGCATACTAATCTTGCTTTATTTCTTGTGACTTCTCCATTCTCATTCAACTTGTTTCTAAATATCCATTTGGTACCGATGACATTCTTGTCATCTGGTCTTGGTACTAGTGTCCATATACTATTCTTCTTAATTTGTTCTATTTCTTCATTCATAGCACTGGCCCATTCTTCATTCTCAAGTGCAGTGTTAACAGATTTAGGCTCAAAATCACAAAGTAAAAATCTAGTGTTTAGTGACTTACTTCTTGTTCTTGTTCCAACCTTCTTGTCTCCCATGATTTGATTCTATGGATGATGTCTTCTGACATACTTGGCAAGTTTTGGTTCATCTTTGTGTTCATCATTTTTATCATCTTCTTGACCTTCATTCTCATCTCCATTGTTTGGAACATCATCTTGATGATTATCCTGATTTTTGATAATTGCAGCCTGATGCTCGGATGCAATGTTCTGATGCTCAAGAGCGACACACTTTTTCTCGAGTAGAGTGTTAGGTTTTGTATAAACAAACTTGTTGTAGTCTTTTGGTTCCTTTTTTCTTTTCTTATCATTATTTTCTATAAATTCATCTACTTTCACATTTGCACTTTCAATGATTTTGTTAGATGACTTGTTGAGATATTTATAAGCCTTGGTTTTGGTTTAGTACCCTAAGAAGATATCTTCTTCACTTTTGTAGTCACATTTTCCATTTCTATCACCCTTCAATCTATAACATTGACTACCATAGATTTTGAAGTAACTTAGATTGGGTGTGTGACCATACCAAAGATCATAGGGTGTCTTCTTTGTGTCCTTCTTCAATTTTACTCTATTTAATGTGTAGACAACAGTACTAACAACTTCCCTCCATAAATTTTGAGTGATGCTTTTATCAATCATCAATGTTCTTGCACAGTTAACAATTGATCTATTTGTCCTTCAGCAATTCCATTTTGCTATGGTGTTCTCGGTGTAGAAACCTGTCTTTTAATTCCATGCTCATTGCAATAGTCAGTGAATTCATATAAAGTAAATTCCCCTCCTCTATCTGACCTTAAGTATTTCAATTTATTTTCACTTTGTTTTTCTACCATTTCTTTATACCATTTAAACATCTTAAACTCTTATGATTTATCTCTTAAGAACATGATTGTCATCATTCTAGAATAATCATCAACAAAGAGAATAAAATACCTATCTCCATAGTAGCTCTTTGTCCTCATGGGTCCACATAGATCTGTATGGACTAATTCTAGAATTACATTAGATGTATGGGTTTTATTCTTGAAACTAGACTTTGTCATCTTACCTTTTTGACAATTCTTACACATGATATGCTCGGGCTTAGTCATGCTCAGTAAGCCTCTGAACTTCATATTTTTTCTTATCTTTTTCATGTTGTCAAAGCTCACATGACACATTCTTTTGTGCCACAACCATATGTATTCATTTCTAGGCATTAAACAAGTGGTGTTAGTGTCACCAAGATAGAAAAGATTACCTTTTGTCTTCTCACTAGGACCAATCAACCTTCCTGATTCATTGAAGATCTTTGCCTTCTTATTTTCAAATGCTACTCTGTGACCTAAATTGTTCAACTGTGAAACACTTAACAAATTATAATTCATTCCTTTAACCTAGTAGGCATTTTCACATTTATTAGGTTATTCAACATTATGGTTCCTTTACCTTCAACTGGACAAGGTGTATCATTTCCCATTCTTACTGAAACACCATTATAGTATTCAAAAGTCTCAAATTTTTGTTTATCACTGGTCATATGGTGAGTGCAACCACTATCTATGATCCATACATCATTTTTACTAACTTTAGATATGAATGCAGTTTCTACATACCTTTCTTCATCTTCATTTGAATCATCCTTCATGGCTACAAATACCATCTCGATGTCTTCTTCTGATTTGGTGTTTATGTCATCAGCTCTATTCTCAGCTAGGTAACATGCTTTCTTCCCTTTATCCTTGTAGTCTCAAGTATCTCTCTTGTTAGATTGTCAGTTGCTCTGATAATCTCTGTTATCACCTCTATCAAACTTCTTCTCATATGATCTGTCATTTCCTTTGTCATCTTTTCTTCAGTTTGGAAATCTTGCAGCAAAGTGTCCAACCTCTTTACAATTGAAACATACAAGTGGTAATTTACCTTTGTATCTACCTTTGCCTCTCTGCAATCTTCTTTCCATTGGTGCTTCAATCTCATCAAGTCCTTGATCCTCATTATCACTGTCACTATCATTTCTAACAGTATGTCTATGACTTGAGTTACTTATCTTTAGAGAAGATTTGAATGTAGATTATATATATGGTAAGAAACTATTGTCAAAGTTATTCATCTCAAATGAAATTAGTCTACTAATCAGACTATCTAGAGTAACTGTATTGTTTGCAACTGCTCTCATTTCTTAAATAGCAGAAACTCTAATAGCATATACATGCAGTAAGGTTCTTAAGATTTTACTTACCACTATGTCCTCTTCAAGTACACCTCCAACTCCTCAGATAACATTTACTACCTCTTTTATTATGCAGCTATACTGAGTGATGTTTTCTCCTTCTTTCATCCTTAGGTCATCAAACCTCCCTCTTAGGCTTTCTACCTTTGCTCTTAGTACATTGGCATCTCGTCCATGTACAAGCTTCAACTTATCCCACATTTTCTTTGGAGAGGTGCATATTTTGACATCTTCAAACTCAACATCAGAGAGTGATGATGCAAGTTCTATCATCATGCAGTTATGCTCATGCTTTACTATTAATTACTCAAGAGTGTGAGGTCCTATTAGCAACACATATTCAGTATCTAAGTATTGAACAATATCATTTCCAATACCTAATAAGTGGAGTCTTATTCTTATTTTCCATGATGCAAAGTTGTCTTTATTCAACTTGGGCACATCTCATCTATTCATCTTATGATCTTTTGCTTGAGTTGTTAAACTCCCTTTCTAAGCACACAAGCTCTGATACCAATTGTTAGTAATAACTGAGAGGGCGGGGGGTGAATCAGTGGCCTAAAAAATATTCCAATAATAAACCCAAAAACTTAGTACCATAATATTAAGCCTCTAGTTATCTTTAGTCCTATAAGATGAATGTCTTCAAATACTTTTATCAAATTACTACTACTCAAAATACTTTGTAAAACCTTCTACTGTATGTTTACCGAATAGCAGTCTGTTAATTTATCAAAAAATAGCAAATTATCTAGAGTATACTGATCAATCCAAATTAGCTATGTGTAATGTAAAACACTAAAGTAATGACTCATAAACACATTGACACATGGATTTCTAACGTGAAAACCTTATTAAGGGAAAAACTGCTTGGGACCAGTAACCCAAAATTTTCACTCTTCTGAAGTGAGCTCAGTGAAGAGCCGACTCTGTTAAAGGTTACAAACACACTGCTAGGTGTGACCTTGTTAGAGGATTTAAAATTTTAGTCCATCACTTGATATCAGGAATCTCTATGCTACCTTTCTTGATCAAACACTCACTTGGCTTGTCAATAGGTATTTGGAATCTCATGCTATCTTCATGATCAAATGTTTTGATACTCTTGTGGATGTATCTCAATATAGAAAGGATCTTTAAATACTGCTCAGTTAAAAGACTTTCTGAATCAATGGTTAAAGAGAAATAGTATGATCTATTCACATATACAACTTATACTTGTAGATTTTCAAATCTATTATAATCTCATAAAACTATTCTGATCAATATATCTTAGTTTATACCTTTGCTCCACTTTGATTCTTCTTGGTGATGCTCTTCTCTGTTGCTTGGTGTCCACAAAAAACTTTAGCTCTTTCCTCCACTTGATTGATTAGGAATATATGAAGTTTCTCTTCATCAATTTCTCTTCAGCATCCTCTTTTCATTCAATCACCCACACAATTCATAATCAATTGAGTTGTCTCTTTATAGACATGATATCACCATTGTTAGGTTCTTGATTTTCTTGATCTTGGCATAATCCATAATTATCGCCAATTAGATTTTAAAGAAAAAATCTCGTTTTATGTCTCAGAGATCTTCTTGCCAACTAGACAAAAAAACTTTAAATCCCTTACTTACCTCTGGCTTTATCTTGTTGATGAAAACAAAGATAACTACCAGATAAGTCAATATTTAGCTTTGCCAGCTAGATATTTTGTCATTTATGAACTCAAGTTAATTTTGGTGTTTAACTATTTGATAGCTTCGGTCAACAATCAAGTTCTCATCAGGCTTCTCCATTGGTTTACACTATGTTTCTGGCCATCAGTTATGCTTGTGATTCTGCTTGTCGGTAATGCTTGTCGATGTTCTTTCTCGGGCATTACTGTGACTTGACTTTCTATGATCTTTGTCCATTGGTGTCCACTGACCGTCGGTTTTTGAAGTCATATTGTGAATGCTTGTCTTTTACACATTACTAAAAGCATAATATTTTATCTCTCTGATTCTCTGAATTCTTTGACACTTTGATTATAACTGATTAGATTATATCAGGTTGAAATCAATGAAAATACAATCCATTAACTGATTTAATGTCTTGCATTATCCTTGTGCACTTCGGTGATAAACTTAACATCTTAAAACATTCAATCAGTTACATGTCATCATCTTCTTGTGCCATTTCTCTGTTATTTTCTGCTTGACTCCTTTGTTCTATGACTTCACATATTTTGACTGAATGAATTTCTTGTTCTCTTTTCAATTTTTTGACTTCTTCATGTAAATTGAGATTCTTTGCAAGTAGGTCTTCAATTGCCGCATCTTCTTCCTCTAAAATTCTTTCTTTTCATAAGTAATCAATTATTTCTTCTATGTAACTTTTGTCATTCATCTGTACTACTAAATCTTTTCTTCTTTTCAGGGAAAGAGAGAGCCTCTCCTTGAGTTTCTTGATCTGATCCACGGCCACTTGTAGATCTATCTTTTCATTTTCAATGGCTTTCTCCAGTCTGTATATTTCCATTACTTCTGATCTTTTCTCAAGCTATTAAACTTATGTAAAGAGAACCTTATGCTCTGATACCAATTATTGGAAATATGTTGAGTCAATGTGACTAGGGGGGGGGGGTGAATCGGGAACCAATAAAACTTAATCCTTTTAATCCAATATTAGATTATCTAATTTGATTGCAAGCATGAAATGAAAAGAAATAAAACATCCACAATATTTTGTTATCCAGAAAACTTCCAAATATAAAGTAAAATTGGGGTGGGGATGGTACCCACAAGATTTATTACTATAGTATAAATTTAGCCTATTAAAGATTATAATTGACCACTTCTGATGGCCTTCCCTGTTAGGATAAATAAGGACTATTAGGTCAACCTTGTGAAAGGATTTAATACAATATAATCAAGTAATATAACTATGTTAGGAGATTTATAAAGGATTGTTAGGTCCACCTTGTTAGAGGATTTTTCTGATGCACCAGTTAGGATGAACTAGTAGATGATCTTCAATGCAACTCTGATTTGCTGAATAAGATCCAATGATATAAAAAAATCACCTGTCTGTGATGGATGAGTCTTTGTTGTTCCTTATACTGATGTAACCTCTTAAACAAACTGCTTCTTCATATTCGCATACATGCTCTTGCATATATCTTCACACACTTACACACACTTTGGATAAACAAAATAATTTATATTTATACCTTATCTAAACCAAATACAACTGTAAGTCAGCTTCCATAAGATAAATAAACATTTAACAATATAAGCTAGGTCAGCCCAAAACTATCACTCGGGTCCAGTAATACATTCTGGTAATACACTGGCACTCGGACGTTATGCTATCACTCATAAAACATAATTTTCTCTGGCACTCGGGCTACTTTGTGTACTCAAGCTACTCTGATCACTCAGGTAATACTGATTACCACTAGCTGCTTGGTTGACACTTCCACTACTCAGGTTACATAGTAATTGCTTGGGTTACATTGATGGCTCGGTCAACACTGTGATGAGTAAGTGTTTTGGCACTAATTGACAATGTCTTGTCATAAGGTCATCAAAATAGGCTTCATTAATAGTGGAGTTTTAATCTCTTATTTACTTCTTGATTACCTATCCTCTAAGTGCCTATAGAATTTTTCTCCATTCTTTGGCTACTAAGAGGAGGCCTTTTAGGTCTAGATGCTAAGCATCTTTATTTAACGTTACTTTCACAATTGGTGCTAGAGTTACAAAATAAATGGGCCATAACAAATAATTGACATAATTTGTTAACCATGAAAATTGAGTCTTGAGTCATTTAAGGTATGGGGCCCAAAACTTATGGTGCCTTGTATGTGTGTATTTTTGTACCTATTAAGAGAGACACAACTCTTCAATAGGTCATTGCATTAGTAAAAAACATGGTTAGATGAGCATATAAAGCAACTAAAATCGACCTATTTCTTTCTAACTAAGAAGAGTATGATAAGCAACACAATAGCCCTCAGATTATGCTTCTATCAGTGACATATACGACTTAGAATGAAATATTTGAGTTAAAACAAACTAAATGATAAGAAAACATGCATATTTAACTCTACAAATGAACATAATAACAATGCATTAACATGAGAAACTAAATGAAATATGAGTCTATATGAATCCTAACAGTATAACAATGCATTTTCAATATAAGTTATGGGTTCATTTGTGCTCAAAAACACCTTCCATTTATAAAGAATGAGGAGAGAGAGGGGGGACAAGGTGCATTAATAGAGTTGAGAAACTCATTAATGGTGTATAAGAGAAAATAAATGCCAAAGGCATTTAATAGGCATGGTGGAGACATGGGCTTAAGGAATCTAAATTAATGAGGCATTAATGAGAGCCTCAAAGAAGCATGGGAAGGGTGTAAGGCAAGCTTGAGAAGGTGGACTTTGAGGAAAGGAATCTTGAGATTCCTTGACTTTCTCAAGTGAGTGGAGTCCTTAATCATTCCTTAATGGAATGTGAAAACATTAGGAGGTGGGTTAGAATTAGATTAGGATTAGAATTAGATTAGCATGAGGTGAATGGGTTGGGATAGGTTTGAACCCAGAGTCAAAGTGGTTGAAGTGGGCTAGGTTAGGGGTTTAGAGGAATATTAATGAAATGAATTAAAATTATTTAATTCATTCAAAAATATGAATATTAATTATTTAAGAATTTAATTGCTTTTTAATAATTAAGAGGACTATAGCCAATTTAATTAAATTAATTAGGCTAGGGGAATGGGTTCATTTGCAAGTGAATAATTGATTAAGGGTGTTATTTAATTCTTTTATGATTAAATACTATAGCCATGTTTTAAATTTATTTGTTTTAATTGGTTTTAATTGATTTGAATTATATGGCTGTAGTAGTTAATATAATTTAGTGATAAAAATCACCTAGGACATTAAATCTGAAAAAATGAATTATGCCAATGTAACATTGTCATGACATAATTGGGGGTATAATCACACTTAGGAAAAATAGGGTCTATGGTCAGAGCAGACAAAATCCAGGTGGTTACATTTTCCCCTCTTTGAATTGATGTGTGAGTAGCGCATTGATTCAAATAAATTTTTTGATTTTGACTTCAGAAAGATTGAGAATTTTGCTCATGATCAAACAAAATGCCTGGTGAGATTAGTATCGCACTTGATTGAACTAAATTGATAGAATTAACTTTGAACTTGGTTTTCATCCAAAGGTCAATAAAATATCTTAAAGATACCAATTCTAAACTTGGTTGTCATCCAAAGATTGATAATACTGATTCTGAACTTGGTTGTCATCCAAAATTTAGTATGAAGCTGTCAGGAGCTTAATAAGAATCTTTTAAAATGAGAAAACACAAGATATCCAACTTATGAGAACCAAAGATTTCTATCCAACAGTTCTGACTTAGTCAAGGAAACTGTCATGCCCCTAGTTTGTTTTGATAATGAAGTCATTTTAATGTTGTTTTGAGAAAGAATTTGATTGATGATAGTGTGATCATGCCCCCTTAGGAATGAAATGGAAGGAAACAAAAATCCCTCAGTTGAAATGATGTATCACTTGCATGGAATGGGTAGGACAAGAAAGAACAAAGTAGAAGTGAAGAAGGAGGGTGTGTTTAAGAATAAACACATGAGAACTAAGTTAATTACATGAAAAATGTGAGTGGTGGGACTGATAAAATGATATCATACCAAGATTTATGATAAAATGTGCATTTTGAGAGATTTTTGGAACAAATAGAGCAAATCTGCATTTTCAGGAGTAGTCGCAAAAATGTTACTGCACTGTAAAATACCTTAGGCACCTTCGATTTGGTTCTCAATTGATTAAAAAGAGAGCATAAATGTAGTTTCAGTTACCTAGGAGGAGTTTCAGACCTCCTAAATATCTCAAAAGACCAATATAAGCCTCAAAAATTACCATTTTACTATTCATTTTCACTTTTACCAATAGTAAATTTGAGAGCTCTGCAGAGAAGATGGTGGTCCCTATTAGGAAGCATCATTTCAAGCTCATCCATCAACATCAGCACTCGGCCAACTACCCACCTCCAGTAAGTGCTCGTAAAACTACCACGTGAATTTAGCAAATTTGAATTTCATGCATTTTTAAAGCTTTTATAGAATTTTTAATTTTGGGTCACATTCGGGATTCTAGATTGCACCCTGTCAAACCCGTGTCGCATCTGGTATTTCCTAGATCATATCCATTTTTTCTAGATTTCTCCATCACATCTAGGATGTCCTCAATTGCATCCATTTTGTCTATTTTTACGTTTGTTTTTAGTTGAAATTTGTTTTTGTGTCATACCATGTCCTTTCAGGATCGTACCTTGCTTTTAGGGTCGCATCCCATATTTCAGGGATCTCACCCTATGGTTTCAATCGCATCCTGTATGTCCAGGATCACATCCAGTAAAAGAGATAGAACCTTGTCTTTCCAAGATCACATCTCATTTTTAGACTTAGGAACTTATCCATTTTGACCTGTTTGCTTGTCGCGGACCTTGAATTACTTAGCTAATCAAGAGTCTGCATCTTTATTGTAGATAGAACACTGATTTTATCTTTGTATGTGTCAAAAATAGGCATATTTTGAGGTAGTTTCTTTTAGAGGAACATATCCGGGTCATGTGCTTTCCTTGTCTGGACTATTATTAGCTGATGAGCTTGCGACAATAGTTCATTGTGCATTACGATCTTTGATAGGTTTACTCGATATAGGGGTAAACCAAGGGTTGTTGACTGCTCTTGCCAAGAGATGGCACTCAGAGCACAACACCTTCCATCTCTCAACTGGGGAGATGATAGTGAATCTAGAGGACATATGGTGCATACTGTGTGTTCTGATTATTGGTCATGAGGTGTGATTTGAGGTGACGTCTTTTGTGGCAATTGGAGTAGGTCATCAGTAGTTCTAGGATGACACCATCGATCAGAGATACCTTTCATGGGACTATATGGTCGATCATTATGATCAATTATCTATGTAATTAGCAGACTTGATAGGTGGCATCCTGATGCCAGACAAAGGTCAGCACGGGTTCATGGTTGGATGGGTGGACATGCTAGAGAAGATGGTCATCTACAGATGGAGATTTGCATGGGAAGTTGCATCTTAGCCCATATTTACCAAGAGCTGCACAAGATTGTATATCATTATACTCAGAGTATGACTGTGGATATATTGATTCTTCAGATCTAGGCCTAGAAGCACATCCCAGTTACACGACCGATAGTAGATAGACATTGAGCGCTAGAGCAGGCCTATGTATATATGTATGCAGGTCTTATTTAGTAGCCCCATCTGGGAAAGGTAGAGTACTGGCAATATCTCTTAGATGATATGAATGAGGTTGTCTGGCGACCATATTTAGATTGTGAGGAGTGAACCTCAAATGCTCAACAGGTTCCATTTTTATTCCAGAGAAGGTATCTTATTGGGCAGACTAGATATATTGTAGAGAGGTTTGTGCACTCTCAAGTTCTAAGATAGTATGGCCGACGGTAGGGCAGGACATAAGAAATCACTGTATATGCATGAATTCATGATGAGGCACATTGTGGGGTGCCCAGCTGATTTATGAGACCACCCATCAGGAGATTAGGGACATGGTTGGAGTAGATTGGGATCTATGCCTAGATGTGGCAGATGCAGGCTGCTCAGATGGCTTTATAGCAGAGATGCTTCAGCATCCATTTCCTCATTTCACAGTGCCAGAGGTCATTCCTCATATAGAGGAGCCTATAGATTATGATCTGGATGAGCGCCCGACCAGAGGGAGAGGAGGAGCTCAGAGAGATAGGGGCATCGGTAGGCATGCAGGGAGAGATGGAGGCCGAGATGGAGGTTAAGATAGGAGACATCCTCCTCCATATGAGGGGGATGACGGTGGAGATGATAGTGGTGGTGGTGCTATGGATGGCCACACAGATGTTGCCAGTGATAGTGGAGAGAGTCGGCCCACTCGATTCAGATTTGTTGGTCCCCAGATATATCTAGGTCCATTACTTATAGGAGATCAACAGAGGCAGCAATAGTAGAGGCAGCCAGGCAGATCATGGGATAGGCCTTCTAAACAGGATTCAGGCAGGGGATCTGGTAGAGATGGATATCCTCTGTCCCAGTGTGAGTAGGAGAGAGAGAAGCTTAGGGCATAGATCACAGCTCTAGAGGGTAGGCTCACTGCAGCTAATTCTAGGATTGCCATATTAGATGCCTTGCTTGTAGATAGGGATAAACAGTTAGAGCACCTCAGGGAAAAGTGGGATAGGTAGAGCGACCTTCTCAGAGCAGAGAGAGATGCACAAGCTCAGATAGCCACCCATCAAGGATAGAGAGTAGCATACTACTTTTCTTTATACCATGATATTGTTCCAGAGGGCTAGAAAGATCATTCATTTTCATAGGTAGCTCAGTAGTTAGAGGGGGCCATGCCTCCTCCTCCATTTGTACCACCACCTCCTCCTCCTCTAGATCAGGGAGAGGGGGGGAGCCAGAGCTGATTCTATATTTATACATGTATATTGTATATATGGATACTTCTGAGATCTTTCTTTTGTATCTGACACACACACATACACACACACACACACATCTTTGATTCTTTCTGATTCTCTGATATGCTGATACTCTTTATGTAGACCTGTGTCATTTTTTTGATTTGTACTTTGTTTGAGATATATATCTGATGCAGCTATTTTTTATTTTGACATGTTTCATGATGTCTCTTTGATTTGGTATATTTATTTGCACATGTGATATCTTGGTCATATGATGAGTTAGATTTAGATGATGAAATCATTTATGCATTTGGATTTATCACTGATATAAATATGTTTCAAGTGATTCTATGTGAATATGCAAATGTATGTTTTTGAGTTTTTCTTATGCAATGTAAAATGCATGGATGCACTTTAGGATGTAGAAATAAAATGCACAAATGCTTTTTTTTTTAATTTTCTTTCTGTCTCATTTTATGAATGCAAAATATATGCTATGGATGTGCAATGATATTGATATCAGTAATAGTAATTGGATGTAATAACTAGGTTTTTAGAAGAAGATAGAAATCATTTTTGAGCTCAAATTCCCTATGCTTATTAACTTCTTTCACAAATGCATCATGCAGTCTTTAAATGCAGCTACATGCAGACTCTTAGGACTTGTCAGTGATTTGCAGATATTATAGCCTTTTATCATCATTGGACACTTTTTAGAATGAATACCACCTGATAGTACAACCATCCCTAATGCCCACTAATATTATGAGAGTATGAATAATATGTTTATTTGAAATGTCAGAAATAGACTTAGGTATCAAGGCATAGAAGCCAGGATAACAAAATAGTCACCTTCCTTTTAATATACCAGATTCTATGTAAGGCAAGATATTGGACCCAAAATGACCTTGAAAATTCATATCCTTGGGTACATTATGCTTCGTATACCTTAGTGAGACTCTGACTTCAGAAAAATAGACAAGAAAATTGTTCCAACCTCACCGTAGTTTACACATAATGAAGATCGAGATATATGCAGTTATCCACCCATAGTGGCAGCTCTTACCATAAACATCTACGTTAGGTGAAATTTATAGGATAATTTAGAACAATCTCCATACGTAGAAAACAAAGAAAATGTTATGCCCCCTATCTTTGTGACTCTTTGTCTTTGTGCAGATGTCATGGAGTAACTCAAAAGACATAAAAGCCATCAATTGTGAATCAATCAAATAAAATTCATAACTACTTAGGTGCCCCCACTGAAAATATCATGGGTTTGTAAAAGATTCATAATCAAACCAAGATGAAACTGTGTTTAAGGTAGTATTGAGAAATACTATTGATTCATTTTTCAAGCACAATAGAGATTCAATAATCAAAAGTTGGAATTCAAGCAATATGTATTCCATGTCTATGTGCAATGTTATTCCTGTTTGCAACACCACGTAGGTCATAGGAATACCATTCATGGTTTTGCAATGTTTGTGTCATCCTTGTGTTGTGAAAGTAATAGTTTGGCAAAAGTATCAAGAAGAATTGTATCATGAGACAAAACACCCTATGACGACCTAGCAGATGCAACCTATCAGATGTGAAAAGATTCTCCCAGTGCAAAATGACTTGATCCTAAGACAGAAATACAGACAAATCCCAAGTGAGGATAAGATAGTTGTTTACGAAATGAAGTCAGCATTTTAACACAGGTGTAATCATGAAGGCCTAGTATCAGTAATGCATTGATAGAGGGAGTGCAGAATACAAGTGACACCCGATTGCTAGGTTTTCACCACTTGGAAAGATCTTTTCTTTCTTTTTGCTACTAGGATGCCTATTTTACCAGGTTGTCATCAAGGCACTTTTCTCTTTTTCAAATTTTTTGCTATTTTTTATTTTTTTGAATATCTTTATAGTATCAAGGTCCCTATTTACCAGGTTTTCACCAAAGATACCTTTATTTAGGACTTTTTTCACTATTTTTGAATTTCTTCTAGATCACTTTCTAAATTTTTTTGGTATTTTCTGAGAACTATTTCACTTTATAGGCTCTACTAGCCGAAAATCAAGCGTAGAATGGCTTCAAATGTAAAGTATTGACAGTATCTAGAAGAACATCTCACTCAGGTGTAGCTAGTTGATAAGCTCCAGTCCCAAAAGTAGCAGCGATAACATAAGGTCCCAGCCAATTAGGTTCAAAATTTCCCTTCTATTCTCTGTTGGGTTGGTTCTTAGGATTCTCCTTTAAGATGAGATCCCCCACGTCAAATTTTCATGGTTTGACCTCATTTTTGTAGCCTTAGGACATACATTCTTGGTACACCTTCAGATGATCGAATGCCTATTGTCTGTGCTCATTAAGTAGGTCTAAATAATTCACTCTATGCGGTACTGCTCATTAGTTACAAGACTATGTAAAGATATCTGCAAAGATGAGATTTCAACCTTAATAGGTAGTACTACTTCAACACCATAGACTAGAGAAAATGGCATGGCTCTAGTTGGTGTTCAGATGCTTGTTCTATAGGCCCATAATGCTAGATTTAGTTGTAGATGCCAATCTCTACCAAAATTACTCACATTTCAGTGTAGGATTTTGAGAATATTCTTATTAGATGCCTTAGCCTGTCCATTACCTTGAGGGTAATAGATTGAGGAGCAGTGTTGAGTGATGTGGAACTATTCACAAAGGTCATCAATGTCTTGATTTTTAAATTGGCCCCCATTGTCTATTACAAATGAAGAGGGTATCCCATATCTACAGATGATGTAGTTTAGAATGAACATAGCCACCTATTTTCCAGTGGCTTTGATTAGCGGCACAACCTCGACCCACTTCGTAAAATACTCAGTGGTCATAATGATGAACTTGTGTCCATTTGAAGAATTGGGATATATTTGTCCAACAAAGTTGTTAGTAATAACTGAGAGGGGGGGTGAATCAGTGACCTTAGAAATTTATCCAATTTAAACTTTAATCCACCAATCAATAATTCTCAAATTATTAAGTCCCAACAAGATGCATGCCTTTGAAATACTTGAAACAAATAACTGTCTGTCGATTTACCTTGTCTGTTATGTTTCTCCTTGATAACTGATAAGTAGTAAACTATATTTACCGATGCTCAGTAAATATGTAGAGTATACTAGTCAATCCATAAATGCATATGTATAATGTAAAACAATTAAGTAATGAACCATACCCACATAACACAAGGATTTTAACATGGAAACCCTGTTAGGGGAAAAAACCACTGGGACCAGTACCCCAAATTTTCACTCTTCTGAAGTGAGCCCTGTTAGGAGCCAAACCTGTTAAAGGTTACAAAACACTGTTAAGTGTGACCTTGTTAGAGGATTTTCAATACATAGGTTGTCACTAAGTATCTGGCATCTACGCTACCATCCTTGAATCAGTCTCATGACTGTCAATACGTTTTATGCAAATCTTATTACCATCCTTGAATCAACCTCCTTCTTAGACTGTCAATAGGCTTTAGGTAAGACCGGTGCTACTAGCATGAGTCAACCTTCTGGTAATCTATTAGGATATACCTCAATTACAAAAGATTGTTAAGTCCTACTCTGTTAAGAGACTTAATGCTTCAATGGTTAAACTGAAACAAAATGACCTTTTTCTAATGCAACTTAATTGCAAATTTTTAGATCTATTTACTTACAATATCTTTCTGATCAATGTATCAATACATTTCCTTTGTACTTAAATCTTTCTGCTCTATGATGCTGTGTTTTATTGTTCGTCAGTGTCTGTAGAATTCTTTAGCTCTCCCTCAGCTTTATTGATCAGGATTGCATGAATTTCAACCTTCATCAGTTTCTCTTCAGCATCTTTTTATCAATTCAGTCCCCTATGTATCTGATTGATTATAGACCACCACGGACAATGAATTATGCTTGTCTCTTAAATAGAAATGATATTCCTTAATTCTTGGTTCTTGATTCTTGGCATGAAAAAAAATCTAGCCAAATTGATTTATGGCTTTAACTCCTGATTTATTTCATAGTTATCTTCTTGCCAACTGTGTAAATCATCTTTAAATCACTTACTTAACTATGGTCGAATAAAAAAAATCAAACAACTAGTTAAGCCTATCTTTAGCTCTACCAGCTAGATATTTTTTCATTTTTTGATCTCTCTGTTCTGTCATTCAACTCTGCAGTTCATCGCCGGTGACAACTGGTAGTTATGTCGATGTAGCTTCAGTTAGCTTTGGGAACTCCATCCATCGGGCATCATTAGATCTTGCTCGTTAGGCAACACTATTTTTATCTCATCAAGCATCCATTGATTTTATTTCATCAGGCAATACTATCTTCTTCTTATCGGGCATCACTATGACTTTAATCTCTGTCTTTACCGATGGTGTGCACTCCATCGGTGTTGTCTATCACTTAGTGAGTACTTGACTTTTATGCATTGCTAAGAGCATAACCTCTATTCTTATTGATTCTCTGAAGTCTTTGTGTGCATAAATGTTGTCACACTTCTATGAATCATTCCATTCAAGGTTGCTCAAGAATGAGGCCTCAAATATCGATCCATAGCTCTCTAGTCATGGATGTGTAAAAATGTAAAATGAAGGCC
>MU227577.1:1649723-1677984 GCA_018584345.1 Thuja plicata | reverse complement strand
TTCAATACATAGGTTGTCACTAAGTATCTGGCATCTACGCTACCATCCTTGAATCAGTCTCATGACTGTCAATAGGTTTTATGCAAATCTTACTACCATCCTTGAATCAACCTCCTTCTTAGACTGTTAATAGGCTTTAGATAAGACCGGTGCTACTATCATGAGTCAACCTTCTGGTAATCTATTAGGATATACCTCAATTACAAAATACTATTAAGTCCTGCTCTGTTAAGAGACTTAATTCTTCAATGGTTAA
This sequence comes from Thuja plicata, assembly GCA_018584345.1. Classification (NCBI taxonomy): domain Eukaryota; kingdom Viridiplantae; phylum Streptophyta; class Pinopsida; order Cupressales; family Cupressaceae; genus Thuja; species Thuja plicata. The sequence continues at coordinate 1,677,728 of MU227577.1, read as the reverse complement.
ACTGAAACAAAATGACCTATTTCTAATGCAACTTAATTGCAGATTTTCAGATCTATTTACTTACAATATCTTTCTGATCAATGTATCAATACATTTCCTTTATACTTAACTCTTTCTTCTTTGTGATGCTATGCTTTTCTATTTGTCGATGTCTGCAGAATTCTTTAGCTCTCCCTCAGCTTTATTGATCAGGACTGCATGAAGTTCAACCTTCATCAGTTTCTCTTCAGCATCTTTTTATCAGCTCACTCCCCCGTGTATCTGATTGATTATAGACCACCACAGAGAATGAATTATGCTTGTCTCTTAAATAGACATGATATTCCTTAATTCTTGGTTCTTGATTCTTGGCGTGAAAAACAATCTAGCCAAATTGATTTATGGCTTTAACTCCTAATTTATCTCATAGTTATCTTCTTGCCAACTATGTAAATCATCTTTAAATCAGTTACTTAACTGTGGTTGAATAAAACAAATCAAACAACCAGTTAAGCCTATATTTACCTCTTCCACCTAGATATTTTGTCATTTTCTGATCTCTCTATTATGTCGGTCAACTCTGTAGTTCATCATTGGTGACAACTGCCAGTTTCATCAGTGTAGCTTTAGTTAGCTTTGGGAACTCCGTCCGTCGGGCATCATTGGATCTTTCTTGTCGGGAAGCACTATTTTTAGCTCGTCGGGCATCCTTTGATTTTGCTTCATTGAGAAATACTATCTTCTGCTCATCGGGCATCACTGTGACTTTAATCTCTATCTTTACCGATGGTGTGCACTTTGTCAGTGTTGTCTGTCACTTAGTGAGTACTTGACTTTTATGCATTGCTGAGAGCATAACCTCTATTCTTATTGATTCTTTGAAGTCTTTGGCATGACCATACAGATGATATCAAGTTGACATCAATGACAATACAAACCATTAACTAATTTAATGTATTGCATCATCTTCAACTTAATATAGTCAACTATTTAATCAGTTACATGTCATCACAAGTCAATGACCCATTGTTGAAATGGCCAATGTGTAATGAAAGGTATAAGTTCTTTGGCAGGAGCATGGATGAGATTTTCATGTGTCTAAAATTTAAGACATATTTTGGAAAACTAAATAGCATCTTTTTCCATGGTAGGCCAGTAATAGCCTACTCGGAGTAGTTTCTTTGCTAGTAAAAATCCATTCGAATGTGATCCACATACAACTTCGTGGACTTATTTTAATGCATGATCAGACTCTTCAAGTTCTAAACATCTAAGAAGTATACCGTCAAGACCTCATCAACATGATTTATTAGTTATAAGGACATAACGTGATGCTATCCTAATCAAGGCTCTTTTCTCATTTCTAGATAGATTATTCAGAATAGTTTGGTTAGTGAGATAGGCAATGATATTAGCATACCAAGATTGGTCTGGGGTGTTCAAAGCACAAATTACTTGGTATTCAGGGGTATCAAAGGCAAGATAAGAGAGTTATTCTACCAAGAAGTCTTAACGGAATTGATGTTCTTCCAGTTGTAACATGGATGCCAATGTAGCCATAGCATCTACAGCTTTGTTCTCCATTCTAGGTATTTGCTGGAATGTGATGAAGATGAAGTGCTCTTGAGGTCATCAACCAGTTGTTTGTAGGGTGTTAAATTTTCATCTTTTGTCTGGTAATCTCCATTAACTTGATTGATAATGAGCCGGGAGTCACCATACATGTGTAACTCTACAATCTTCCACTCCATGGTGAGCTTAAGACCATTTACAAATGCCTCATATTTTGAAATGTTGTTCGTGCATGGGAACATTAGTTTGTAAGACTTGGGTATCTTATAGCCTTGAGGATTTATGAATAGAAATCCTGCTCTAAAGCCTTGTTGTGTGAAAGAACCATCAAAGTACATCTTGCATGGGTACTTAGTTAGATTCATAATGGCCTCATCAGGAAATTCAATCTTTAAAGATTCATCATCTTGAAGGGGTGAATCAACTAGTTGGTCCACAAGAAATTTTCCTTTAATAGCCCTTCGGTCTACATATTCAATGTCAAATTCACTTAGAATGAGGACCCATTTTTTTAGATGCCCTATTAATGTTGTTTTGCTCAAAAGGTACTTCAAAGGATCAATCTTAGCAATGAGCCTTACTGTATGTGAGATCATGTAGTATCTCAATTTCTGTGATGCAAAGATGACTACTAAGCATGCTTTTTCAATAATGCTGTAATTGAGCTCATAGGAGACTAGTGTTCTGCTGATGTAGTAGATAGCTCTTTCTTTCTTTGTTTCATCCTCTTGTGCTAATAATACTCCTAATGATGTAGATGTAGCTGACATATACAAGAGTAATGGCTTTCCATGAATATGCGCCATAAGAATAGGAGGAGTAGCTAGGTACCCTTTTAATTCTCTAAATTTTTCTTCATAGTGTTCATCCCATTTGAAGGTGACCCCTTTATGTAGTAATTTGGTAAAGGGTTGTACTATGTCAGCAAGTTGTGACATAAACCTCCTGATTGATTGAAGTCTCCCTTGTAATGTCCTCATTTGACTGATGTTGCATGGAGGAGTCATCTCTAGAATAGCTTTGACCTTTACAGGATCTACCTCAATTCCCTTTGCTAAAACTATAAACCCTAAGAGCTTTCCTAATTGGACCCCAAAATCACACTTCTTTGGATTGAGCCTAAGTTGGAATTTCTCCATTAGATCCAATATCTTTCTTAAGTCATCAATATGAGTGCTCCTCTCTTTGGATTTAGCTAAGGTGTCATCCATGTAATCCTCCATGTTTTTATGCATCATATCATGGAATATAGTAGTCATTTCTCTTTGATATGTGGCACCGGCATTATTTAACCCAAATGGCATGACATTCCAGCAAAAGGTTCCTCATGCACATGTAAATGCAGTTTTCACTTGATCCTTAGGGGCAATTTTTATCTGATTATAGCCTGAGAAACCATCCATTAAGGAATACATTTGGTAACCTACTATGAGGTCTATGATCATGTCAATGTTAGGTAGTGGGAAGTCATCAGTAGGATATGCCTTGTTTAAGTATCTAAAGTCTGTACATATCTTGATAGATTTATCATATTTAGACACGGGGATCACATTGGAGATCCATCCTACATAGGCAATGACTTTGATAAATCCAACTTTCAACAATTTCTCTAGCTCTTCTTTTACTAGCAATGCAACATGAGGATGCATCTTTCTAAGTTTTTGTTTCACAGGCTTGATCCCAGGAGCTATAGATAAGTGGTGTATGATTATATTAGGATCTAGTCTAGGCATATCCATATAAGACCATGCAAATTTGATCTTCTTTTCCTTCAAGAACTCTATAAACTATGTCTTCTCCTCTTCTAACAAAGATTGTGCTAGGTGTACTATTTGAGGATCATCAATTGTGCCCAAATTAACTAGCTATGTTGGTTCTATCAGGACTGAAGACCTTTCCTGAAAGTGCTTGGGGAGGATATCAAGAATCTCATCCTTTCGCACCTCTAAGAGGTTTTCACCATTGGATACATCTTTTTTTTTTTTTACTATTTTAGGATCTGACATTTCCACAATGTGGTTTTCACCGTCAGTTCCCTTTTTCTTTTTATTTTTCAATTTTTGATTGAGAAACTTGATATCCTCCTATGAAATGTTCTCGCTCCTTACATTGGTGGAAGAAGGGTAAGGTTCACAAGCATTGAGATAGCAGGACAAGGTGTAGTCATTGGGGAAGTCAAGAATAGGAGCAGGGTCTATATTAGTCCAATCAATTAGATCTAGGTTTATCAAAGACAAAGAATTAGACTCTGGGAAGGACAACATTGCATTAGCACCATGAATATTAATTGACATGACATGTTCTGTTAAGTCAATTTCTTCGATGTTTAGATTAATAAGAGTTATATCATCATAAAAAGGGTCGTTGTTAGTTATATGAGGACCAAACTCTAGTGACTCATTAGTGGAACTATCATCTTCATCTCTCTGTAAAAGGAGGCTTCTTTCTTGTCGCCTCTGAACTTCTTCTAGACTTACGAAAGCACCAGTCTATCCATCAATGATAGGGAGAAGGAACTCTTCCTCTGCTTCAGTAATATTAGTGTTGTTGGGAATAGTGTTAGAATGTTCACGAGGTGCTAAGGGAGCCACAAACATGTGAATTTTATCTATTTCAATGTCTTTTGTGGTGACATATAGCTCATCCCATTAATAATCATGAGAGTCGGTGATTTCATCATCAGATCTGTTTAAGTATTCAACAATAGTTATTTGGTGTACTCGGTTAACTATCTGTGGATCAAAGTGAGGTAGCTCAAGGAAATGTGTGATTGTGACCAAATTCCCCCAATTAGGATGTAAATCTTATTGTCAAGGGGTTTCTTCAGTAACTATTGTTATCAATGGTATCTCTAAACAATCTGTTGTTGAGTCTCCTACCTCTTGAATGGGAGGTTGTGCTAACAAAGGGGTGTGAAGATCTTGTGGTACCTCAAAGCTTGGTACATAGCACTCTCCTTGATAGTTGGGATTCTCTATGCCAACATGTAATAACCTTTCATAGGACTACTGCCCTAGTGCTATCTCATCTATTTCATCACTCCCTTTGTCAGAGGATGAGTTATCTTTTGAAGCAGGTTTGTCAAATTTAGTATGAAAACCCAGTCCTATTTTGTCTCTAGTATTCCGGAGCTCCATTGGTATAGGCTCAATAAATCCTCTTCCTTTGTCTCTTAGAGGTCCCTTTCCTTTGTATCCCATCTGTTTGAGAAAATCATATCCTTTACCATACTATTCTGGGGATATCTCTACATGTTTGACCTCAGCTTCCACCGATTCTCCTTTGTAAAGCTATTCCAAGACTGTCTATTCTTCTGTGTTATCTAAAGAAGATGTGGATGCCTTTACCATGCCAGTTTCTTTGTGTATTTCTAGCTCCTTGGATGCAGTAGGTGTGAATGTCGAGGAAGGTTTTTCATAGGATCTTGGTGACACTGGAAGTTCTATCAGTGACGGAGTCAGGTCTACTTTGTATTCTCCCACACCTGTTTCTTCAAGTTTTAAGGTTTTACCAAAACTCTTCATAACCATGTCCTTGGTGGTCTTAGGAGTGATTTCATCCATAACCTCTTTGTTATGCGAAATCATACTACCTGCTTTGATATTGTTACAAGTATAATTAGCATCCATAGGAATTTTCGCTTCCACCCCATTATGTGGGAACTTGATACACTGTTGGTAAGTAGATAGCACAGCTTGCATTTCATGAATCCATGGTCTCCCCAACAGGATATTGTAGGCTAGGGGTAGATCCAGAACTTGACATACGACATTCCTTTCAATTGGCCCAACTCTGATGGGTAGAAAAATAATACCTTTAGAGGATCTTTCTTCCTCATCATAATCTTTGATAGTTATTTTGCTTCTAGAGTCAATGGTTTGTCCTGAGAGACCCAATTTCCTAATTAGATTAAGTGTACAAATATTCAATCCTGCACCTCCATCTATCAATATGCATCTAACATGAGACTTATGAATGAAGACTTCAATATGGAGGGGTTGATTATGCGGATGCGTCAATGACTTATCATCCTCTTTAGAAAAGGAGAGATAATGTGGGAGTGAGATGTGATTGACCATCGCTTGGAATTTGTCTATATCAAGGTCCTTTGGTACATTTTCAGCATGTAGGGCTTGTTCTAGGATTTCCCTATGCACTGTGGATATTTTGAGTAACTCAAAAATAGAAATTTTGTCAAAGGTTCATTGCAATTGGTCTACCAAGTCATACTTTTCTCCAATAATAGTAACCACATGTTTTGATGTTGGTTTAGGGATAGTAATAATAGAAACGTTGGATGTTGATGCTGGTTTTGGGGAAGGATTAGGTCCTTGGATCATGAACCGTGCTTGGCTCCGAATCACCACATTCGATTGGAAATAAGCACCTTTGATTGTGACCACATTAATTGATTCAATTTTAATTTCTAGCATATTGATCATGTTATCATTATTGGATTAGGTGTAGTTTACTTCATTACCTTTTCCTTTAGATGTTTCCCCTTTGTCATAATTAGGAAATGGTTTATTGAATGTTGTATGATCTTCATTGGTGGTGTGTCTATCCACTTTGATCTTTCCACCTTCAATGAGGCCTTGAATGACATGTTTGAGCTTAAGGAAATTATTGGTCTTGTGCCCTTTGTTTTTGTGAAAGACACAATAGGAGTTATCATCCCACCACCTTGGTTTAACTAGTGCTTCCCATGGTTTGGAATCTGGGATTGTGAGAAATTTGTTGTCTAGAAGTGTCTTCAAAATGGTCTTGAGAGGCTCTCCCAAAGGATTGAATGTTATTTGAGGTTTTGAAGTCCATGTTCGACCCTTTCTATTATCATTGTTTGCTTTGGGTATAGGGGTTGTCACCTTGGCATCCTTGCTTGCTTGCATAGTGTTGGTTAGATTGAATACTTTAGGTTTAGGACCAACATGGGATGCGTCTACTAGTACGCCATCATTGACAACATTTTTGTTCTGTTTCCACCATTTAGGTTTGGAGTTGGAGTTAGGTTTTTTTTCACTTTGAAGAGTGATCTCCCCCTTTCTGACCATAACTTCTTCGATACGAAGGGAATTTTTAATCATCTTGTCGAAACTAGGGGAATCTTGCATTTGCAATGCATAGTTCAATTCCGGTATCAAGTTATTGACAAAGATTTCCATCTTCTTCAATTTAGGGATAGCTCTTGAGTACCATGCAAAGATTTTCCTCCATCTTTGAAGAAAGTGTGTAAATGATTCACTAGTATTTTGTTTAGTATTACATAGATCCATCATAGTCACATCATGTTGGATGTTGTAGGAGTAATGTTGAATAAATTTTTGAATCAACTCCTCAAAAGTTTTGACCTTGGGTGTAAGTTTTGAGAACCATTCCATGGTGTTTCCTCCTAGACTTCTAGGAAATAGTCGCATGAGGTAAGTAGGTTCATACATATATTCTATGCTAAGAGCACAAAACTATTGAACATGGTCATGTGGATTGGTCTCTCCCGTATACTTGTCATATTTTGGCCATACCATGTTGGAAGGGAATGGAATCATAGTGATAATCTTGTCAAAAGTAAATGGACAAATGGAGTCCACCGAGTATTTAGTTTTGGGTTTAGACTTCTCTTTCTTGAGAGTTGCAAGCTACGTTTGTATTAAAGTGAGTTGCTTAGCAAGAATGGATATAGGAGTTGGTACTTCTTTTTCTTTTAGTTGTTCAACATCATAATCTAGGGGTAATTTTATGCCAGTGGATGCCAAATGGTGGAAGTATTTCTCTTTATCCTCATCAATTATCCTTTCCAGTATCTTGTGGAACCTCTTGCTCTTTTTGAGTTTATCGTACTCATCTTCAGGGATATCCCCCTCACTGTCCAATCGAAATGGAGGAAGTTAAAATGTGGATTCTTCATTTTCATCAATATCTTTGTGCTTTTGGATTTTTCTATTGTCATGTTCTTCAAAAGATGCACTCCATTTGTGAGTGCTTCTATCCATTTGTGGAGAGTCTAGATCAAGTAGGGAACTATGAGATGTTTCTCCTTGAAAGTACGGTGATTTAGGAGGCACTTTCGATCCTTTAGAGGTGTACTTGTTGCATCTTGTGTTAACCATGTATCCATATCTCAACTATGTCAAAGCTCCCTAAGAGGGTCAGGCAGTATCTTGAATCATTCAAGTGAGTGTGTCTAGGTGGAAGTATCATTTAAGTTTTGGTGAAAGTAAATGATTCTAGCATCAGAGGGTTAGAATTCCCTGATAGTGAGATGGGAACCAAGTTGTTGTAAGAAGTAGACATACCAAACATATTGAAATAGATTTATGAGAAAATAACCAGACATGCAAGGTAGACGTTTGAAAAAGTATTCTGACACAGTGACAGGGAGACCAGAAAAGACAACGGGGGCAGACTAAAGAGCCAAAATGGTATCCAAATCAACTGAGACTTTCTGAGAAACTATTCTGCAAATGCCCACTATCCTAGATGCGAGCTCCCAGATGTGAGCCTATAAATATAGGATGCAAGCTACTGACAACCCTAGATGTGAGCTAGAACCCTAGATACAATGATGTGTTAACTAGATGTGAGCCAGGATACGAGATGCGAGCTAGGATACCAAAAATGATCCAGGAAATCTAGGATCTGATTTTATGATATCTCTGTCAGTTTTGAAATTTTTTTAAAAACTCATTTTGGAAATGCGTGAAGTTTGTATGATTATAGTTTTGCATTCTGAGACTTGTCAGTGAATGAAAACACATGTGTAGACCCAGGATTGAAATTTTTTGCTTGTTTTGAAAACGTTATCTTTTTAATGATCTTTCAATTATGTCAAGCATTGTTGCATTGTTAAAGGGTGAAACAAACACACATCTTATCCCTATTTTCTAGGTAGAGGATGAAAATCCTTGCTCATTGACTTAGGTACACACTCAAATGCTAATTAGAATACAGCCATCACCAAGCATGCAATGGCTCCAATCATGATGTTGTATTACTTGACTCCAAATGCAAGTGAGGGCACGATATAAAAAGTGTCTTGGGAAAATTAATTTTTGCCTTGCACAAGGATTATCACCCTTTCAGGGGTGAACCGAGAATTCTTTCAGTTTAAATTATTTCTATTATTGGGCAATCTATTCGAAACCGTTACCCATAGAATTGCACAAGGAAAAATTGAGGTGTATAGCCCTATGAGTACTTAAGTATATGTAGTCTCGCAAGAAAGATTCAAGCGGCTCCACTCTACACATACCCAAGCATGTTCAAGAAATGATGTTAAAATGATAGGAACAAAACCAATTTCGTCTTCCGAGGCTTTGGCCTACAAGGAAGCAATTATTTATAGTGAGTTGGAAGGGTTGGCATAAAACCTATCCTCACTTGGGTCATTCCCAAGAGATTTTTTCCTCAACTGGAAGGCCCTCTACTATTAAATAAGTATACAAAGGATTGGCGAGCATAGGATGTCTAGATTTATGATTCCTCCTCTGAAGAAGAGCATACTCTCCTAATCCATGTCATTTTCTCCCAAAACATATTCAAGAAAATAGTTCATTCCCTCAAGCAATGTTGTGCTTGATTTAAGATGTTCATATTTAATGGAAAACAAAATGCTTTGAAAGGAAAGTTTGCTTGTTCAATTAATCCATAATTTTAGGTAAGTAGCTTGTTCAATTTCTAATTCCCAAATTTTAGACAACGTGTTTGTTCAATTAGCCCACAAATTTAGTACTTTGAGTTGTTCATTTATTGTCCAAAAAAAATTTAGTTATGTTTGCTTGGTTCAGTTATCTCCAAATTCCTTTCAACCCATAAACTAATGTGTGGTTTTTTGATTTACCTTAAAAGGAAAAGAGCATAGTCCTCTAGTCCATTTAGTAGAAGATTAGAAAATGTCCTTAGTGTAAAAAGAACGTAAAAATAGAGGTCAAGATGGGGGTTGGGAAACCTGAAAAAACACATTAGTATTCTTTGTTCAACTCCCAAGAAAAACCTTTGATGGAAACCTGCAAGCACTAGTTAGGATGCTTTAAAAGACAAAACCCACAATGATCAAACTGTTAGAAGTTAGGCAAATGAAGCATGCAAACATTTTAACTAGATGCGAGCCTAAAATAACAAGATGTGATACTGTATACAGTATGCGAGCCTTTGTCACCAGATGCAACTCAATGTTCCCTAGATGCGATTTTAAACTAAAAACAATCTAGGAAATCCTGGATGCGAGCCTCATTTTCTATGGTGTGAGGGCGTATCTCGGATGTGAGCCAAAATGACCATATGCGATTATGGACCTGAAAATTGGGAGGAAAGATTAGTGAAAAATGAGGTTAAAAATGAGGCAAATCTTGAATCGTGCCCCACGGTGGGTGCCAAAAATGTGTGTGTGATTTTTGTACTTTTTAAGAGAGACACAACACTTCAATAGGTCATTGCATTAGTGGAAAACATGGTTAGATGAGCATATAAAGAAACTAAGATTGACCTATTGCTTTCTAGCTAAGAACAGTATGATAAGAAACACAATAGCCCTCAGATTATGCTACTATCAGTGACATATACAACTTAGCATGAAAGATTTGAGTTAAAAAAAACTAAATGATAAGAAAACATGCATATTTAGCTCTAAAAATGAACATAATAACAATGCATTAACATGAGAAACTAAATGAAATATGAGTCTATATGAATCCTAACAGCATAACAATGCATTTTCTATATAAGTTATGAGCTTATTTGTGCTCAAAAACACATTCTATTTATAGAAGAATGAGGAGAGAGAGGAGGGACAAGGTGCATTAATGGAGTTGAAAAACTCATTAATGGTGTGTAAGAGGAAATAAATGCCAAATTCATTTAATAGGCATGGTGGAGGCATGGGCTTAAGGAATCTAAATTAATGATGCATTAATGAGAGCCTTAAAGAAGCATGGGAAGGGTGTAAGGAAAGCTTGAGAAGGTGGACTTTGAGGAAAGGAATCTTGAGATTCCTTGACTTTTTCAAGTGGGTGGAGTCCTTAATCATTCCTTAATGAAATGTGACAACATTAGGAGGTGGGTTAGAATTAGATTAGGATTATAATTAGATTAGCATGGGGTGAATGGGTTGGGATAGGTTTGAACCCAAAGTCAAAGTGGTTGAAGTGGGTTAGGTTAGGGGTTTAGAAGAATATTAATGAAATGAATTAAACTTATTTAATTCATTAAAAAATAGGGATATTAATTATTTAAGCATTTAATTACTTTTTAATAATTAAGAGGACTATAGCCAATTAAATTAAATTAATTAGGCTAGGGGAATGGGTTCATTTGCAAGTGAATAATTGATTTAGGGTTTTATTTAATTCCTTTATGATTAAATACTATAACCATGTTTTAAATTTGATTTGTTTTAATTGGTTTGAATTGATTTGAATTATATGGCTGTAGTAGTTAATATAATTTAGTGATAAAAATCACCTAGGACATTAAATCTGAAAAATGAATTATGCCAATGTAACATTGTCGTGACATAATTGTGGGTATGATCACACTTAGGGAAAATAGGGTCTATGGTCATAGCAGACCAAATCCAAGTGGTTACACCTTGCGTGTATAGTGGTTGAGAAGGCCACAAAATATCTTATTAGTAATTATATATAATTTTTAAAAAAAATTATATAAAAAGTTTTAATCAACTATTATAAAATTTAAAAGTACAATTTGTTTAAATAAATAATTTTTCATTTTACAATACAAAAAAAATTAAGTTCATGTGGTACATTATGCAAGTAGGCTATAAGAGTCGTCTACTAAAAACTTTTGCCTCAAAATCAACTTTCTTCAAATCTAACAAATTATATATGGAAATAAATTTTTTTGGGCCTTTTAGACTCAATGGAACTATTTGTTTGGACTCAAAATGTCTCAAAATAAAATCTAGTTGAGATCTAGTTTTCACATAGGTTTTATAAATTAGAGTTATATGAGTATTTAAATTAGTGTAATATATAAGAGTCATAATATAAAGTTTTTATGAAACAACTAAATAGTATTATTAGTCACCAGTGCAGGAGCACCTTAAGGTCTTATGAATATCTTCAAACATTTTGGCTTGTAGGTTGGTTTATCAAAATACTAAGGTAATAAGTACTAAGTATAAATTCCCAAGGTTGTTTTGGTGTGTGTGATGAGGTAAGTGTGTTTAGAGTCTTGTGATTTGTGTAGTCAATTATGATCTAGTGTCAAAGTCCAAGAAAAGTCAACAAAGGGTCAAAGTTTAAGCAAGACTCCAAAATGGAGTGGCACTTGTGATTTTCACATTTTTAGTGTTTTAAGGTCTTATGTGATGGTTTAGAGTAAAATTGAACCATTGAGAGTAGTGGAAAGGCAAAATGACAAAAGTTGTAAAAGTTGCTGATGACAACTTTGCAACTTTGTCATGACAACATTTCCTAAAAACTAGGAAATAGAATTAATGATGTTCCAATCCCAACCTAAGGGTCAAAACATGGGGGGATAGGATATATAAGGTCAAAAAAATCCTAGTCTGGTAGTTAGAGGTGACATTGTACGGATTGTGATATGAGAAGTAAGGAATTGACTGTGGTTTTGTAACAGAACCTTCATCTAGTCATTTAATGAATTGAAAGGATTGAATTAATGAATTGAGACCTTATTTTGTTTTATTTAGTTACTCTTTGTGGCATTGGTTTATTTTTTTAGTCTTCTTTTTTATCAGTTTGTAAATTTATTGTGTTTTACTGGTTTCCTGCTTGGTTCAGAGCCAGTCTTGTAAAAAATGAACTACACTTGATTTCCCATGGTTGAAAACCCATGGTCACCTAGAAAAAAGTAGGGGACCTTGTATATAATGTAAATATGGTTTGTGGATTCATTTGGTGTAGGAGATCTATTTTTTCCAACAAGCCCTAGGCGAGTGCAAAGGTATTCTAGTTAGGAGCTTGTTTAGAACAACAACATGAAAAGTTGCTAATTGGATTGATTTGTGCCAATAAATGGTTGGAGTGTGTAGGGGTACATGTCCTTGACAAGAGACAAAAAGGATAAGATTGGAGGAGTTGATTTGATCACCAATTGAAAGCAAAGAAACTAGACTGGTTCACATGCCCTAAAACCTAAGAAAATAGGGGTTTGGTGAAAGTCCTATGTACGGATAGAGTGGGGGTATAAAACCTAGAAAATACTAGAGCTTAGGATGGACCTATGAAGAATCCATAATTGGTTCAGAGGGTTGTTAAGGATAGTTTGCAAGCAATCCAAGATTTGTGTTTAGGAGGGCTAATTAGGCAAAAAAGGCTACAAGGCCTAAAATATTGAAAAGTATGAACTCAATTAGAAACCTTTAAAAGAATCCATCCAAGTGGATTAGAATTGGTTGAAAGTGAACTAGGAATGGTCAAGAAACCCATTTCTATTTCCAAGGGTAGATTGGGAGCAAGGTGGCTAAATGGAGACTATGGGTGAATTTTTGGATTGAGAGGGATAGCAAAGTGAATTGAAGTTGGTGGTGAGTTCTAAGGGAAGTAGGGGATCATAGAGTTGTCCTGTAGATAGGGTAGAGAAAGATACCCTAGGAAGACCAAAGAAAGGACTTAGTTGGAGAAAGAGTTCTCTTGTGGTTAGAGCTCCCCATCAAAATGGTATCAGATCCATTGAAAAGGCTTGGGAAGTAGATAGTGTATGACAGAGAGAAGTGAATCCATTGGAGAAAGCACCATGGTAACCAATACAAAATTGGCAACAAACTTGTCAGAGAAACAAGTCAAGAATAGACTTCTAGAATAAGCTATGGAGGAGATGAAGCTAAAGTTAGCAGAAGTTGTAGAGACAACAAGAAAGATGAAAGAACAGATAGGGGAAGATAAGGACAATGGAAAGAGTCAAGTTGAAGAGGAGGCAGAACCAGAATGTGACCCTCCATTACCCGAGGAACCATTCCTCAACAAAGCCCTCAAGGCATTAAGTGGAAAAGTAATAGAAGGTATTCCACTATTATCTAGAAAAATGGATGCAGAGTTAGTGATGGAAGGGATTGAGGGTATGGAAAACCATTTTGAATGTGATGGGATCACAGAGGCACAAAAGGTGAAGATAGCCAAATCAAGGCTAAGAGGACAAGCATTAACTTGGTGGAAGTTCTTGCAGGAAGAAAGAGAAAGGGAAGGAAAGAAGCTAATAGCAAATTGGAAAGCTATGGTGACTAAGGTGAAAGAGAACTATTTACCAAAGGATTATGACATCCAATTGCAAAAAAGGAGACACGATCTCAGACAAAAAGATCTAGATGTGGCATCCTATACCGAAGAGTTCCAAAAACTATACCTTAGTCCAAGAGTGCAAGAGGTAGAAAGCATTAAAGTTGCTAGGTATCTCAATGGCTTTAGGTGGAAGATACAAGCAAATTTGAGCCTCTTTACTTTAACTTCTATCCATGGGTTTTTTCAAATGGACCTTAAGGGGGAAGAAAAAATCAGAAAGAAACAAGATTCCAACTCTAGGGGAAGACAAAGAGGTAGAGACTCTAGAGGAGTACATAGAGGTGGTTCTAGTGGAAGGAAAAATGAAACTAGAAGCCAAAGAGACTCTAGGTTTGTTGAAAAAAACTATGAGTCCAGTAATAGGGGAGGATATAATAGAGGTGGAGGCTTTCATAGTGGTGGAAGAGGCAGATTAGGAGGATTTGAAAGAAGCTCACATTTTTCTTCAATGAAGTGTTATAACTGTGGCCAATTGGGTCACCTTGCCTATAGGTGTCCAGATAAACCAACATCTTCACAAGGTGAGAAGAAGATTGCTTATGTGCAAGAAGAGGACATGAATAAACAAACAGAGGTAAGTTTGGATTTAGAAAAGGGAGAGAACCTCATGCTTAAGAGGATTTTGATCAAGGAACCCACAAGGGATGAACACAAGAAAATAAGGGCTCTTTTTAGGTTCAAATGTAAGATTATTGGCAAGGTATGCAGAGTTATAATAGACTCTAGATCTACTGACAATGTGATCTTAGAGGAAGTAGTACAAAAGCTCAAATTGGTTAAGATACCTCATGTGTGTCCTTACAAGGTAACTTGGTTGAATAAGGGGCAGAATATACTGGTTAATGAACATGTGTGGGTTGAGTTTACTATTGGCAAGTATCAGAAAAAGATACTTTGTGATGTACAACCAATGGATGCATGCCATCTATTTCTTGGAAGACCATGGCAATACGACATGGAGGCTATTTACGATGGAAAGGAGAATAAGTACACATTCAAGAAGAATGTAGTAACTTATAAGATACAGTCTTTGATAGAGGAAGAAGCTGTGGAGAAGATGGACTCCAATACCCTAATAATGAGTGGGAAAGAATTCCTCAAGGACATGAATGAGGAAGAAGGAATTAGTTATGCAATCTTGGTGAAGCCAAAAGAGGAAGAGACACCTAAATAGTCACCTATGCCTGTAGAAGTGAAACAGTTTCTAGATCAGTTCTAAGACATCATATGTGAAGGGACTCTAGCTACACTACCACCAAAAAAAGAAATTAGTCATCAAATTGAATTTATGCTACTAGGGGCATCATTGCCTAACAAGGTTGCATACAAAATGACACCAGAGTAGAATAAAGAGATTGCAAGGCAAGTGCAGGAGCTATTGGACCAGGGTATGATAAGGAAGAGCATTAGTCCATGTGTTGTCCCAATGGTGTTGGCTCCTAAAAAGGGAGGTAAGTGGAGAATGTGTACTGACTCTAGGGAAATAAATAAGATAACTATTAGATATAGATTCCCTATTCCTAGAATAGAAGATTTAATGGATTGCTTAGGGGGTGCTAAGTAATTTTCAAAGATTGATTTAAAAAGTGGATACTATCAGATTATAATGAAAGAAGGTGATGAGTACAAGTCAGGGTTTAAAACCATAGGGGAGTTATATGAGTGGTTAGTAATGCCATTTGGGCTTACAAATATACCTAGTACTTTTATAAGGGTTATGAACGAAGTCCTAAAAGACTATATAGGGGTATTTGTGGTAGTATACCTAGATGATATCCTCATCTTTAGAAATTGAAAAGAAAAGCACATGTAGCACTTAAAAATTTTGTTGAAAGGGTTACAAGAGGAGAAGCTCACCATAAATCTTGAAAAGGGTGAGTTTATGAAAGAAGAACTAGTCTACCTAGGATTTGTAGTATCCCAAGGTGACTTGAAGATGGATAAGAGTAAAGTGGAAGTTATATTAAGTTGGCCTACTCCTAAGAAAGGGACTAAAGTCAGAAGCTTCCATGGGTTAGCCCAATTCTATAGGAAATTTGTTAGGAGATTCAGTGAAATTTGTGCACCTGTCCTAGATACCATTAAGGGTGGAGTCAAGACAAAGTTTGTATGGACCAAGGAAGCCAATGAAGGATTTGAGAGATTGAAGAAAGAAGTAGCCACCCAACCAATACTGGTTTTGCCAAGTTTTGATAAGTTATTTATTATGGAATGTGATGGTAGCAACATAGTAGTGGGTGCATTCCTAAGTCAAGAAGGAAGACCAGTAGCCTTCTTTAGTGAGAGGCTTAATGAAGCAAAGTCTAGATACTCATCCTATGATCTAGAGATTTATGCATTGGTGCAAGCTCTTAAGAAGTGGAGGCACTACTTGTTGCCAAAATAATTTGTGGTATACACTGATAACCAGGCCTTAAGCTACATAAATACATAGGAGAAGCTTAGTTTGAGGCATATAGAGTGGATGGAGTTTATGCAATCATACACTTTTACTATCAAGCACAAGAAGGGGGTAAATAAAAAGGTAGAAGATGCCCTTAGTAGGAGGTTTCTTACCATCTAGGTGATACAGTTGCAGAGTATAGGGGTTGAAGGATTCAAGGATCTTTATCAAAGAGATTCTGATTTCTCAGAGATTTATAAGGTGTGCACTAATTTTGAGAATCACTTTCACAGTGAGTATGCAGACTATACCTTACAGAATGGATTATTGTTTAGAGGGAAGCAACTATGTGTTCCAAGGTGTTCCATGAGGAAGAACCTAATCCAAGAGAAGCATAGTGGAAGTTTGAATGGAAACTTTAGGTTAAATAAGACCCTAGACCTAGTGGAGAGATTCTATTGGTGGCCTACAATGCGGAAGGATACAAGGAGGTATGTTGATTAGTGTGGATTATTTCAAAAGGAAAAGGGGACATCATCAAATGTAGGTCTTTACCAACCATTTCCCATCCCAAATAGAACACGGGAGTGCACAACTATGGATTTTATAGTGGGACTACCTAGGATACCAACTAGTTTGGACAATGTGTTTGTGATAGTGGACATATTTAGTAAGATGAGTCACTTAATCCCATGTAAGACAACACATGATGCCAGTCACATTGCCCACCTTTTCTTCAAGGAGATATTAAGGATCCATGGCTTGCCAAGGAGCATATTTGCAGACAGAGATGTGAAGTTTATGGGGCACTTTTGGAAGACCCTATGGAAAAGGATAGGAACTAATTTGTCTCATAGTTTTGAATATCATCCTAAAATAGATGGTCATACAGAGGTAATAAATAGGGTTCTTGGCAAATTGTTGATGTGTTTAACCAAGGAATATGGACAAGGATGGGAACAAGTCATCCCACAGGCAGAATTTGCCTATAATGATAGCACAAATAGGACTACTGGTAAGAGTCCATTTGAAATTGTATATGGAGTACATCCAAGAGGTTTTATTAAGCTTAGAGACCTAAAGGGTTATGAAGGAATCAGTGGTCATGCGGATGATTTTTCTCAGCCAATGAGAGAATTCCACGAGGAAGTGAAGCAGACATTGATTGAGGCTAATCAGAAGTTGAAAGCTAAGAAGGATGAAGGGAGAAGAGACTTACAATTTTAGGTAGGAGATTAAGTGATGGTATTCTTGAAAAAGGCTAGGATATAGAAGGGTATACCAAGAAAACTATAGGTGAAGAGGATTGGACCATGTAAAAATTTAGCCAAGTATGGCTCCAATACCTACAAGATAGATCTACCCAAGTAGATGTCTATTTCTCCAATTTTCAATGTGAAGGACTTGATTCAATACAAATGTCTAGATGTAGATGAGGGAGAGTACAATATAGAGGTGACTAAGGATTCGGAAGAACTCCAAGTACCTGATTAGATCAAGCCACAAGTGAAAAAGATTTTGGATTCAAGAGTGAAGAAGAAGAAAAGGAACAAAGTCTACATGGAACACTTGGTGAAATGGGAAGACCAACCTAAGTTAGAGGCTACATGGATAGAAAAAGGAGACTTCAAGAAATAAGGCATAAGCATGGATTTCATCACACCTAAGATACCTTGATTTTCTTGTTGCAGGGGGAGGATGGTGCAGGAGCACCTTAAGGTCTTATGAAGATCTTCAAACATTTTGGCTTGTAGGTTGGTTTAGCCAACCACAAAGGTAATAAGGAATAAGTATAAAGTCCCAAGGTTTTTTTGGTGTGTGTGTGTTGAGGTAAGTGTGTTTATATTCTTGTGATTTGTGTGGTCAATTAGGATCTAATGTCAAAGTCCTAGAAAAATCAACAAAGTGTCAAAGTTTGACCAAGACTCCAAAATGGAGTGACACTTGTGATTTTCATGCTTTTAAGTGTTTTAAGGTCTTATTTAATGTTTTAGAGTCGAATTTAACCATTGAGAGTATTGGAATGGCAAAGTGACAAAAGTTGTAAAAGTTGCTCATGACAACTTTGCAACTTCACAAAGTTGTCATGACAACATTTCCTAAAAACTAGGAAATAGAATTAATGATGTTATAATTCTGACCTAAGGGTCCAAACATGGGGGGATAGGATATATAAGGTCAAACAAAATCCTAATCTAACAGTTAGAGGTGACATTGCACAGATTGTGATCTGAGGAGTAAGGAATTGACTGTACTTTTGTAACTGAGCCTTCATCCAGTCATTTAATCGATTGAAAGGATTGAATTAATGCATTGAGACCTTGTTTTGTGTTATGTAGTTACTCTATGTGACATTATTTTCTTTTTTTAGTGTTCTTGTTTATCAGTTTGTAAATTTATTGTGTTTCACTAGTTCTCTGCCTGGTTGAGAGCGAGTCTTGTAAAAAATGAACCCCACTTAAGTTCCCATGGTTGAAAACCCATGGCCACATGGAATCAAGTAGGGGACCTTGTATATAATGTAAATATGATATATGGAGTCGTTTGGTGTAGGAGATCTATTTTTCCAATGAGCCCTAGACGAGTGTAGAGGCATTCTGGTTAGGAGCTTGTTCATAACAACAGCATGGAAAGATGCTAGTTGGGTTGGTTTGAGCCAATAAATGGTTGGAGAATGTAGGGGCATGTGTCCTTGACAAGAGACCACAAGGATAATATTGGAGGAGTTGATTTGATCACCCATTGAAAGCAAAGTAACTAGACTGGTTCACATGCCCTAAAAACCCAAGAAAATAGGGGTTTGGTGAAAGTCCTATGTACGAACAGAGCGGGGGTCTAAAACCTAGAAAATACTAGAGCCTAGGTTGAACCTATGAAGAATCTATAATTGGTTTAGAGGTTTTTTAAGGATAGTTTGCAAGAAATCCAAGATTTCAGTGTTTAGGAGGGCTAATTATGCAAAAAAGACTACAAGGCCTAAAATCTTGAAAAGTATGAACTCAATTAGAAACCTTTAAAAGAATCCATCCAAGTGGATCTGAACTGGTTGAAAGTGACCTAGGAATGGTTAGGAAACCCATTCCTATTGCCAAGGGTAGATTGGGAGAAAGGTGGCTCAATGGAGCCTGTGGGTGCATTGTTAGATTGAGAGGGATAGCATAGTGAAGTGAAGTTGGTGGTGAGTTCTAAGGGAAGTAGGGGATCATAGAGTTTTCCTCTAGATAGGGTAGAGAAAGATACCCTAGGAAGACCAAAGAAATGTCTTAGTTGGAGCAAGAGTGCTCTTGTGGTTAGAGCTCACCATCAGTCACAAAATTTGTTTAGTACATTATTATAATAGTAATATATATTGAGTTGTTACAAACAACTTAATCTATTTAAGAATATTGTTTCCTAAATAATAGAGTTTAAGAATTTCATAAATATGTAAAGCGTATTGAATGAAAATTAGAAGTATGTATCAATTTAAAATATTTTTGACTTCTTGTCTCTATGTACAGCCCGTTTGGGTGTTGGAATACCAAATGCTGGATATGGTCAATTCTGGAAGATGCTACAATTCAGGAAGATACATATCCTGGAAATGAATTCTAGAATATGGGTTGGATCCGTTTGGTTCACTTGGAAGATGATTGAGAAGATGCATAAATAATTTTAATTGTTTATTTCTTAATTTTTTTGAATACGGTGTGTATATATACATACATACATGTGTGTATATATACACACATGCACACATGTGTGTATATATACACATATATGTATGTATGTATATATGTATATGTGTGTGTATACACATGTGTATATATACACACATACATATACACATATATGTGTATATATATGTACACACATGTGTGTGCATATATACACACATGTATACAAGTACATGTCTATACACATGTATATATACATGTGTGTATATGTATATATGCACATGTGTATATATACACATATATACACACACATGTACACACACACACACACACATAACCACCTAGATTTGGTCTGCTCTGACTATAGACCCTATTTGCCCTTAGTGTGATCATACCCCCAATTATTGTCCAAATGACCCTGTTACTCCTTAGCATAATTCATTCGAATTATATTTAATCTCCTAAGTGATCTAATCACTAATTTACATTAATCACTTTAGCCAATTCAAACTAATCAATTCAATTCAATCAATTCAAATAATACCTGGCTAAGGTAATTAATTTAAAAGGGAGTTAAATGGAATCCTAATTATACCTCATCACTTACAAAATCAATCCCCTAGCCTAATTGATTCAATTTTGCTATAGTACTAATTAATTACTACTAAGTAATCAAAATCTTAAGTGATTAATTAAAATCCCTATTATTGAGTGAATATGTTATTACAACAATTCATTTCATTAATATTCCCTCAAACCTAACCAATCTCAACTACCCAACCCCTTCTCACATGCTAATTCTTCTTAATTAGATAATTAACCCTAATTAGCTAATCCCCCCTCCACTCATTCTCTCTCCTATCTTCTCTATCTTCTTGATCACATGCCTTAACCCCTAATCCTAATCCTAAGCTACCCTTAATCTTGTCACATTCCATTAAGGAATGATTAAGGACTCAACCCACTTGAGAAAGTCAAGAAATCTCAAGATTCCTTTCCTCAAGGCCACTTTCTCAGGCTTGACCTTAAACCATCACCCATTCTTCTTAAAACCTCACCCATACCTCATTAATGCTTTCATAAATGAAGCATTAATGACTCTTACATATTCCTTCCACCCATACCTCATTAATGAGTCTTACACCCTCATTAATGGCAACCCTTCTAGAGTCTTCTCCCCTTCCTCCATTTCTCCTATAAATAGGATGGATTTTGAGCTCAAATGGCCCTAAAATTGGAAGTATTTTATTGTATTGTTGTAATGCTCCTAATTTTGAAGAGTTGAAAGCATCCTTATGCTTCCCATATTTGGAGAATTGAAGAAGCAATCTTATGTTGCTCATGTTTCAGGGATTTTCATAGTGCTTTCTAGCTTATTTCTTAGTCATATTGCTATAATCTTCATTTCTAGAGCTAGAATGTATGTTTTTGAATCATTTAGATTACTTTTTATTTGAATCTTTCATTCTTAGGTTGTATTTGTCACTAGAATATGCATAATCTAAGGGCTATTATGTCATCTTTCATACTCCTCCTAGATAGAAAGTAATAGATCAATTTTGGTGAATCATATGTTTTCTAACCCCTTGTTTTCACTAATGCAATGTCTCTTAACATGTACAAAAATCACACACACATCTCTAGTGCCCACCGTGGGGCAAGATTGCTCAAAATTTTACTAAATTTTTCTCTCTGCCCTTGATATTTTAAAAAATTGCAGGCAGTTTATCATTTCTGGGAGCAACTTATCATTTTCGGTCATTCTTTTATCATTTTTGGGAGCAACTTATCATTTCTGGTAAATCTTTTATCATTTCCAGGAGCAACTTATCATTTCTGGGAGTTTTAATATCGTCTGTCGTTGCACTTCTGGAAGGTAAAATTTGGCCTTAAAATCATTTATGGTAGCTATTTTTGCGTTTTTGGTACATTTTATCATTTTTTGTAAAAGGAATATCATCCTGGGTAAATATTATCATTTGGGGTCAATCTTTTATTATTTTTGGGGTTTATCATTTTGGGTCTCTGAAATATCATCTGTCGTCTAGGGGGCAGAAATACAGGGTTCTAACATTTGAAAATTTGATTTCTAACTTGCTAACTTGGTTGTTTCCATGATTTTGATCCTATTTTTAGCCTAACTTGTGTTTCCAGATTGTTGTCAAAGCTAAGAGAGTGAAAACAAGATACTAACTTGTGGTTTTTTAGATTGTTGATCCCTTATCTTGACTTATATTCTTTTCTTACGCTTTTGAACCTAAAAACATTTTCCAATCTTATACTAAATTGAATAGAGGAATATGCTCTTTTCCTTTTTAAGGAAAATCAAAAACACACAAGTCAATTTATGATTTGAAAAGAATTTGGAGTAATTGAACAAAGAAAACCTCATCGTCTAATTTTGGGATCAGTAAATGAACAACGCAAATCACTAAATCTTGTGGTTCAAAGAACAAGTTCAATTGTTTAATTCATTTTGGGATCAGAAACTGAACAAGCTACTCATCTAAAACTGTGCAATTGAACAAATGCAAAATTTACCTTCAAGCATTCTATTTTTCATAAATAGGAACAACCTAAATCTATCTCAACATAGCTTGAAGGAATGAACATTGATTTGCATGTTTTGGGAGAAAATGACATGGATTAGGAGAGTATGCTCTTCTTCTTTTGAAGAATCAGAAATCTAGACATCCTAAGCTCGCCAATCCTTTGCACATTTATTTAATAGTAGAGAGCCTGCCGATTGAGGAAAAAATCTTCTGAGAATGACCCAAGTGAGGACAGGTTTTACGCCAACCCTTCCAACTCACTATAAATAATTGCTTCCTCTTAGGCTAAAGCCTCGGAAGATGGAGCCAATTTTTTTATGGAATTTTGATATCATTCCTTGAACATGCTTGGGTATGTGTAGAATGGAGCCGCTTGAATCTTGTGAGACTACATATACTTGAGTAATCATAGGGCTATATGCCTCAATTTTTCCTTGTGC
This sequence comes from Thuja plicata, assembly GCA_018584345.1. Lineage (NCBI taxonomy): Eukaryota > Viridiplantae > Streptophyta > Pinopsida > Cupressales > Cupressaceae > Thuja > Thuja plicata. The sequence continues at coordinate 1,654,892 of MU227577.1, read as the reverse complement.
AATTCTATGGGGAATGGTTTCGAATGGATTACCCAATAAAAGATAAAATTTCAACTGAAAGAATTCCTAATTCATCCTTGAAAGGGTGATAATATTTGTGCAAGGAAAAAATTAATTTCCCCAAGACACTCATCATATTGTGCCCTCACTTGTGTTTGGAGTCGGCTAATACAACATCATGACTGGAGCCATTGTGTGATTGGTGATGGCTGTATTCTGATTAGCATTTGAGTGTGTACCTAAGTCAACATGCAAATATTTTCATCCTCCACCTAAAAAATAGGGATAAGATGTGTGTTTGTTTCACCCTCTTAACAATGCAACAATGCTTGATGTGATTGAAAATCATTAAAAATTCAACACCTTCAAACAAGCAACAAAATTCAAACCTTGGTCTACATGTGTTTTTCAATCATTTAAAAATCTCAAAACATGATCTTCAAACTTCACGCAATTCTAAGACAAAATTGACAACATTTGATAGTGGGAAATTGTATCATTTCCTCTTAGAGGAAGATAGTTTACTTTGGATTCCCTTTTGACTCTTTAGTCTATCCTTATTGATTCTTTTGGTCTCAGTGTGGTTGTATCAAAAAAAAATTTATATGTCTACCTTGCATGTCCTGTCAAACTCTTACATCTATCTCAATACGTGTGGTCTACCCACTTTTTTACAAACAACTTGATTTCCAGCTCACTATTAGGGCATTCTAACTCTCTGATGCTAGAATCATTTACTTCCACCAAAACTCGAATGATACTTCCACCTAGACACACTCACTTGAATGATTTGAGACTTTACCTAACACTCTTGGGAAATGTTGACAAAAGTTGAGACATAACCACATGGTTAACACAAGATGAAAAAAGTACACATCTAAAGGATCAGAAGTGCCTCCTAAATCAACACACTTTCTGGGAGAAACATCTCACAGTTCCCTACTCGATCTAGACTCTCCACAAATGGATAGAAACACTCGTGAATGGAGTGCAACTTTTGAAGAATATGACAATAGAAAAAGTCAAAAGCACAAAGATCTAGATGAGAATGAAGAAACCACCTTTGAACATGATCCATTTGGATTGGACAGTGAGGGGGAGATCCCTAAAGATGAGTACAATAAACTCAAATAGAGTAAGAGGTTCCACAAGATATTGGAAAGGATAATTGATGATGATAAAGAGAAATACTTCCTCCATCTAGCATTCACATGTGTCAAATTACCTAAGGATTATGATGTGGAGAAACTCAAAGAAAAGGAGGTATCTACTCCTATATCCATTCTCACCGAGCAACTCACTTTAATGCAAACAGAGCTTGCAAACCTCAAACAGGAGAAGGAGAAACCCAAAAAAAAGTACTCTTTGGATTCTATTTGTCCATTCCCTTTTGACAAGAGTATCACTATGGTCCCATTTCCTCCCAACGTGGCACAGCCAAAATATGACAAGTATACGGGAGAAAATGACCCACACAATCATGTGAGAGAATTCTGTGCTTTAAGCATCGAATACATGCATGAACCTACATACCTCATGCGACTCTTTCCAGGAAGTCTAAGAGGTAATGCCATGGAATGGTTCTGATAATTGAACCCTAAGGTCAAAATGTTTGAACAGCTAATTCAATGCTTTATTCAACATTACTCTTATAACATACAGCATGATGTGACCATGATGGATTTGTGTAATACTAAATAGAAGATTGGTGAATCATTTACACACTTCCTACAAAGATGGAGGAAGATCTTTGCATGATATTCAAGAGCCATTCCCGAATCTGAGAAGATGGAAATATTCATTAATAACTTGGTACCAGAATTGAACTATGCATTGCAAATGTGAGATTCCCCTATCTTTGACATGATGATTAAAAATGCCCTCTGTATCGAAGAAGTTATGGTCAAAAGAGGGGAGATCACCCTTCAAAATGAAAACAAAACCAACTCCAATTCCAAGCCTAAATTGTGGAAGAAAAACAAGATCATTGTCAACGATGGAGTAGTTGATGCCTCTAACATCAATCCTAAACCTGAGGTATTCAATCTGACTAACAACATGTAGGCAAGCAAAGATGTCGCGATAAAAACTTCCATACCCAAAGAAAACAATGATAATAGAAAGGGTCAGACATGGACTTCAAAACCTCATAGAACATTCACTCCTTTGGGAGAACCTCTTGAGACTATTTTGAAAACACTATTAGATAACAAGCTTCTCACTATTCCTAATTAAAAACCCTGGGAACCAATGGTCAAACCAAGATGGTGGGATGATAATTCCTATTGTGTCTTCCACAAAAACAAGGGACACAAAACTAATAATTGCCTTAAACTTAAACATGTCATTCAAGACCTCATTGAAGTCGGTAAGATTAAAGTAGATAGACACACTAATAATGAGGATCATATGACATTCAATAAACCATTTCCTAATTATTAAAAAGGATAAACATCTAAAGGGAAGATTAATGAAGTGAACTACACCTATTCCAATAATGACAATGTGATCAATATGATAGACATCAAGACTGAATAAATTAATATGGTCACAATCAAAGGTGTTTCATTCCACTCAAATGTTGTAACATGGAGCCAAGCACAGGTCATGATCAAAGGACCCCCAAAACCAGCATCAACGTCCAAGGTTCCTATCATTACTATTCCTAAACCAACAGCAAAACACATAGTTACTATTCCTAGAGAAAAGTATGACTTGGTTGACCAATTGCAACAAACCTATGCCAAAATTTTCATCTTTGAGTTGCTCAAGATATCCACAGTGCATAGGGAAATCCTAGAACAAGCTCTACATACTACTAATGTCCCAAAAGATATTGATATAGAAAAATTCCAAACGATGGTCAATCACATCTCAACGCCGCATTATCTCTCCTTTTTTGAAGAGCATGATAAGTCATTGACACGTCCACATAATCAACCCCTCCATATTGAAGTTCTTATTTATAAATATTGAGTTTGACGTGTGTTGATAGATGGAGGCGTAGGATTGAATATTTGTACCCTTGATCTAATCAAGAGACTGGGTCTCTCAGAATAGATAATTGACTCTAGAAGACAAATAACTATCAAATCTTATGATGAGGAAGAAAGATCCTCTAAAGGAATTATTGCTCTGCCTATCAGAGTTGGACCAATTGAGAGGAATGTCACATGTCAAGTTCTGGATCTACCCTTAGCCTACAACATCCTATTAGAGAGACCATGGATTCATGAAATTCAAGTTGTACCGTCTACTTACCACCAGTGCATAAAGTTCCCACATAATGGGGTGGAAGTAATGATTCCTGCAGATGCTAACTATACTTTTAATAATATCAAAGTAGGTAGTATGATCCCACATAACAAAGAGGCTATGGATGAAATTGCTCTTGAGACTACCAAGGACATGGTTATGAAGAGTTTTGGTAAAACCTTAAAACTTTAAGAAACAGGTATGGGAGAATACAAGCTGGACCTGACTCCTTCACTAATAGAGTTACCCATATCACTGATATCCTATGGAAAACCTTCCTCGAAATTCACACCTACTGCATTCAAGGAGCTAGAAATACACAAAGCAACTGGCATGGTAAAAGCATCCACATCTTCTTTAGATAACACAGAAGAACATGCAGTCTTGGATTGGCTTTACAAAGGAGAACCAGAGACAGCTAAGGTCAAACATGTAGAGATATCCCTAGAACAGTATGGAAAGGGATATGATTTCCTCAAACAAATGGGATACAAAGGAAAGGGACCTCTAAATGACACAAGATGAGGACTTATTGAGCCTATACCCATGGAATTCTGGAATACTAGAGACAAAATAGGACTGGGTTTTAATACTAAAACTGATAAACCTGCTTCAAAAGATAGTCCAACCTCAGACAAAGGGACTAATGAAATAGATGAACTAGAGCAGTGGTCCTATGAGATATTATTACATGTTGGCACAGAGAATCCCAACTACCAAGGAGAATTCTATGTGCCCAGCTTTGAGGTACCACAAGATATTCACACCCCTACAGCACAACCTCCCATTCAAGAGGTAGGAGACTCAACAACAGATGATTCAGAGATTCCCTTGATAGAAATAGCTATAGAAAGCACACCCCGACGACAGGATTTAGATCCTAACTGGGGGGAATTGGTCATGGTTTCACATGTCCTTGATCTACCGCACTTTGATCTACAGGTAGATAACAGGGTACATCCAATAACCATTGCTGAATACTTAAACATATATGATGATGAGGTCACTGACTCTCATGATTATAAATGGGATGAGCTATTTGTCACCATTGAAGATATTGGAATAGATACAATTCACATGTTTTGGGCTCCCTCAGCTCCTCATGAATAGTCTAACACTACTCCCAACAACACTGATAATCCTAAAGCAGAGGAAGAGTTCCTTCCCCAAATCATTGATGAAGAGACTGGTGTTCTCATAAGTCTACAATAATTTCAGAGGCTATAAGCAAGAATCCTCCTTTTACTGAGAGATGATGATGAGAGTTCTACTGACAAGTCACTAGAGATTGGTTTGCATATAACTAACAATGACCCTTTTAACAATGATCTAACTCTTATTGATTTAAACATCAAAGAAATTAACCTAAAAGAACATGTCATGTCAGTTAATGGTCTTGACACTAGTGTGATGTTGTCCATCCTAGAGTCTGACTCCTTATCATTGATACTTCTTAACCTAATTAATTGGACTGAAATAGATCCCACTCCTATTCTTGACTTTCCCAATGATTATACTCTGGCTTGTCATCTAAATGCTTGTGAACCTCATCCCTCTTCCACCAATGCAAGGAGCGAGGATATGTCATAGGAGGATATCAAGTTTCTCAGTCAAAAATTGAAAAATAAAAAGAAAAAGAGGACTGATGGTTAAAACCACTTTATGGCAGTATCAGATCCTAAAATAGTAAAAAGAAAAGACGCATCTGTTGATGGGTCTTGTAACACCCCAAAATTGGCATCTTGCAACCCCAACCAATTTTGTTGCATTTGTTATTTTTCTAAATAATCAAAGTCCTATTGTACTAGGCAATTCTGAGTTTTAACTGACTCTACTCGACCTGAGTGTCAAATACAGAAAATCCTAAATCTGTATCAATCATACATCACATTTAATTCCTAAATACCTATTTGG
>MU227577.1:1602528-1615095 GCA_018584345.1 Thuja plicata | reverse complement strand
TCCTCTATAGAAACCTCATAATCTTCTATGAATGTATAAAATGCATCCAAGTGTTGTAGTGTCGATTCATCCCATTTTCCATGGAACTTTGGTAGAAGTTGTGAAATTTTAGGGGATAACTTATTTGAGATGCATTGAAATCTCCTAAGATCCAATGGCCTGATACCATATGGAATAAAATCCTTTCTTTGAAATGATGGATACATTTGAAAAAACAATCCACCATCTCCTTCTGAGTCTTCTCCCTCAGTAGAGTCACTGACTAAAATGCTTTATTCAATAGAGTCACCACCTTCTTATCAGAAGGAAAATACTTACTATCTTCTGAGTTCTTTTCTCCCACTAGAGTCTTAAATATATCACCAGAGCTTCTAGGTAAAATAGAAAAATATTATTTTGAACAACTCCCCAGCAGAGTCGCTGATCTTTTGGTGCTCAAATCAATAGATTAAATTTCCTATGGACTTGCCAATCCAATGTTGGGAAACCCGAGTGATTTGGCCAACTAACAAGTCACAACATAAGCAAGGTTGGAACTTCTACAATTCTGGCTCTGCAAAACCATTGCTGGTAGGCCTATACCTTGACTTATCCTTCAAGTTACAAGGATTTTTATAGCAGATAAGAAACACTTCAACCTCTCTCAAGTATGGCAAGGAACTTGAAACAAATCTAATTGAAAGCAATCTATCATGAACTGTAAACTGAAATACTTTAAGTAATTGAAAGAATGTTTAGTAAATGTGTATGTAATTTGAAATGAATAGATAGATTAGATATCTTAAAACTATAAAAAATGAATTGAATAACTATAATCCAAATAATGATTAGACCAGTGCCTTATTCTACCATGGGAATAGAGTCAAGATCATTCTAATCTTCTGTTCAACCTCAAAGACAGTTTTACAAGAAAACCTATCACTTCAAAGGTGTTATGGAATGTACATGCAACCTAAAACAAATTTAGAGATATTTCAAAAGGGTAATACTTCTCAGATGATAGACCAATTGACTAAGGCCTCAATCAACAAAATTTAACCATGCAAAATGAGAAAACTAATTGAAAATATAGACTATGAATCAAATAAGGAAGCATGCACATACAAATATCACTTTGAAGAAGTTGTATTGGTTTATCCGAGGGACTAATTGTAAAATGATAATGAAACTATTACACATGTGAAAGAAAAAAAAGACTTATCTTTATTAATTTTGAAAAAATAGTACATCCAGGTCCATGTTATATTACTTGTTTATTAAAAACTATCCAAATATGTGAAATTGTATTATGTTGTATTCCCTCTCTTTACATTTTACATTATATATATGTATTTGAGTGGCTTTCACACCTTTTTAGGGTGAAAAGACACAACTCTTATTACAAATTATTTTGAAAAAAACAATAAACTAACTAAAAAATAACTACCTAACTTTCAGATTTGGCTCTGGTTGAAAATCCAAAACACCTTTTGATAAGCTAATATTTATGCTGGAGATAGGAAATTAGATTTCCCAAACTGGATCATTTTTAGATTTTTAAAATTAGACCATCTTTATCCTCTGTCGAAATCATCTTTGTAGCAGGTCTAAATTCCAGCATTTTCTGAAGGCTTCGATTAGTTAGTTCTATTTATTTGCGTCATAAAGCTTCTTTCCTTTGATCTTTTTTTATGGAGAAACATGCTTCTTGATAATGGATTGGGACTTCTAAATTATCAAAATTTAGGGTACCACCAATCAGATCATTCTTCAATTCACCCACCATTTTTACAATAGTTTTATCCAGCTGGATTACTACACCATTAGACAGGGTGGGGCGGAATCCAAGCTTTTGGCATATGGATAAAGGCATGATGTTGCCCAAAGCCCCAAAATCTACCAGACAATTGTGTATATTTTTCTCTTGTATGCTTAGGCCTAGTACGAAGGGAGGATCCTCAGTATTGCCCCAGAAGACAACCACATTGGCATCCTCAAAAGAGATAGTCTTGGGTGGGTGGTTGATAGCTTCTGGGTTTCCCAAGAGTTTTATAAGAGACCTCTTCTGCTTGGGACAGTTTAGCAAAACCTCCATCAAGGTCATGGAGGTGGTCGTTTGTTCTACTGCCTTCATGATGTCAAACCTTCCTCCTAGGAATTGGTGGCTTCCCTTGGCCGGGTCCTTAGCTTGGTTAGAGCCAGGGCCTTTTGGAGGGACAAACTGACCAGTCATGTTTTCACGTGGAGGAGTGTCTTTGGGAGTTACGGGCGTGTAAACTGGTCCTTTATCAGCCTGACTCTGAGTGTTGTAGGGATTCCATGGGTTGGTGAAGGTATTGGCCTCAAAGGCCGAAATAGATTCATCAAAGAACCCCTTTAATTCAGGTTCCTCTTCATCTTCTCTACTTGTTCCAAAGAAGATGGTCTCATAGGTGAATGCACCATGAGTGGGCTTTTGTATAGGAGTCTCTAGGGACTAGGATCAGAAGTTTGTTATCTGTCTAGCTGGGAAATCATGATTACTTTCTCTAGCGTGGCATAGTTCACCTCATTATGGGAGCCTATGTCATGCAATCTACACTAATTGGTCATGGGCTGGAAGTCTACGACTGGAAAAAATGGGAAGGTCCAGTGCTACCCTGATTGGTGTTTTGGTTCGGAGGCAGACCTCTGGTACTAGCATTGTTATTCCATTGTTGTTGGTTGGGTCGAGGCCCGTTGTTGAAATTTCTTCCTTCAACATTATTGTTTTGTTGGCTGGAGAAAATATTTCCTCTCTGGGAATTGGTGTTGTGGGGTGCAAAGGACCCCGCCTTCAGCTGACCCATGTCCATAGTTAGTGTAGACAACATTCGCTGGAGGGATTCAACCTCGGTGGTCAACTGGGTATTTGCCTCACAATGTGATGGTTATTGTTGTTGGTTTCCTAGGAAAGTGGTAGCATTTACCAGAGTCAAGGTCGACAATCCTCCAGTCATGGATGACTGAAAGAAAGGCACTCCAGACGATTGTGTTTGTGGTTGTTGCATTTGTTGTGGCTGATTCCAAGGAAATGATTCCACACTCAATGTTGTCTAGGTTTGAGATGGATATATGTACCGAGCATGCTGGTCTATCAGCGGTGGTGGGGGATTCATGGCCATCACAGGGGCACCCATTTCCTGATTGGGGTTATATCCCCTGGCGTATGAAGTTCTACCAGGTATCATGTTAAATGGCATGCTCCACCCAATCCCATGTAGAGAGATTTGTTAAGACCATGGGACAACTCTAAGGCTAGGTTGTAAACCTTTGCCAAGGTGTCCCGATATTTCTCTAGAGAAGAGTGGCAAAAAAAGGGTCCATCCTGTTAAGATAAGTCTGGATAGTCACATCCATGGATGGGATGAAGGGACCCATGCACCACTTTAAGGTGCATTGGAACTGGTGGTTGAATGCTGCAAGAGGCTCATTTGGTTCGTTCTTGATAGAAATGAACTAGTTGTGGGACCACACTGGGTCCACATGTATGCAAAACGTAGACAGGAAGGCGTCCTCCATGTCCTACCAACTGTTGATGGAATTAGCAGGAAGGTTAAGGTACCAGTTTAGTTTGTTTTGTCCCAGGGACAGAGGGAACATTTGGGTCACAACGTCTTGATGTTGGATCCAGTGTCGGTTCATGGCATCTTTGTATGCCTGTAGGTGTTCTTCTGTGGCTCATGAGCATAAGTTCTCATATCAAGGACAAATCTTCTCTGGGTGCGAAGGTAGATCATTGGCTGCACCCAAAAAAGTTCCCATCGGGGACCCGATATTTCCAAAATATACAACCATCGAGGGTGTTAGATTTTGACTATGTTGAGCGTTAATTCTCAGGGTCATCTCAGGGACTTGGGTATTTAGGGATGTGCTAGATCCCTAGATAATGGTGTTGACATGGCTTTCGGGGTCTATTTCTTTCAAGCGGGAGGCTCAAGTTCGATAAACCTTCTGGGATTTAGAGTTGATCTAAGGACTCTTTCAAATCTTGCTGGTGAAAACAATCCAATTCTGCTGAAGGCTTGACTCCTAAAACTATGGCTTGGGAAACCTCAGGCGGGGTAAAATCTAAATCCTCAGAGGGGGACGAGTGATGGGTCTTTATGACCAGGTCCGCCAACAGATGTAAGTTGTCACCAGGTACTAGGGCACCGACCAACTTTTCCTATAAAGGTTGTCTGGGGAAATGAGATTCCCCAGACCTTCAAGCACGTGAGAGCTAGGTCTTGATAGTGCAAGAGCTTAGTTGGGAATGTGACTATTTTGTTTGGGGGGATAGCTGGTTATCTTGGCTTGTCTTCTCTGGGGATTTAAGTAAGTGGGGTTTCTTGCAAGCATTCATCAACTCTACCAAATAAACTTCAAAAGACATTGCAGAGTTAGAATTATTTCATCTACCTATAGTCATGCCAAACATTCAAAATGTCAACCAAGCTCTAACATGCTACACTAAATACTGAAGAAATACAGAACCATCAGTTCATATTTAATCAATAGAGAGGAAAAGAAGGTCATTAATCTTACTTAAAATATCAGAGCAAGGGACATAAAGAACATGCAACATAAAATACCATTAACTCAGAGATCAGAATGCTAACAACTTCATTGGAAGAATCCTTCCTTCTTCATTAACAAGTTTCCAGCAAGTACTGGTGCGTATAACAATAGTGGCTCTAGGAGAGCATTTAACTATTGAAAGTTTATAAACTAAGGAGCATTGAGCTCTACAACTAAGAACTGAGAGAACTGAAATGCTATTAGCTATGGACTACAAAATCATCAATTTTGCCAACCCTTGGAATGAGGTCGGACTTATTATTTATACATACGATTTGACCTAAAACTAACCTAACTTATTTTACACTCATCAGTATAATACTATTTCTGGTGGCCAGTACTGTGTGCATAAATGTTGTCACACTTCTATGAATCATTCTATCCAAGGTTGCTCAAGAATGAGGCCTCAAATATCAATCCATAGCTCTCTAGTCATGGAGTTTAAAGATATGAAATAGAGGCCCTCAGATTGACCTAGTTGTGCCTATGCAAGTACACCATGAAAGAAGAGATTCAAATGCATGCAAATGAGATCTACTCTATATGATTGCAATGCTTGAAATGAAATTAATCTAAATGATAACAATGCATATTTAATCTATGAAAGGAAATACAAATGCAATATTAATCTAAGGAAATAAACATGATTCTAATCTATATGAGAGTCCATGGATGCAAGAAGAATGAGACAAGAAGAGAGAAGTTGCAATATCCAAGCTCAAATGCTCAAATGCTCCTCCAAAATTGCTCTCCAAACCTGCAGCATAACAATACTTAACAATTCTAGATATCAAAATGAGAAGGAGAGGTCTCCTTTTAAAGGAAAGTGGATGATTGAGATTAAGAGGCAAAAATCAAGGGCTATGATTAAGAGGCAAAAACCCACCACTTAGAAGGATGTGATGAAAAATGGATTTTTATTTACTTTTTCATTTAATTTATTTCCTTTTTCAACAAATAAAGTACTTTAAGTGGGGATTTTTATTTATTTAATTAAAAGAGGGGTTTTCTTTCAATTAAATAAATTAGAAGAATTTTATTTAATTAAATGAGGGGAATTGAATTTAATTAAATAAGAGGAGTTTAATTAAAAGGGAGATTAAATCTTTTAATTAAATAAAAATGTTCCAAAGCATTGATTCAGGAAATTGATAAAATGATAAAATAATAAATGGGGCCCATAGTCTAGGCGACCATTTTAGGGTGCATACAGGTACTACCTACACCAGACTTCAAAAGACCTTGAGACGGAAAAGGTCTGACATGTCAAAAGAATAAGACAAGAAAAGAGAAGTGGAAAAATCTACCTCGAGAAGGGGGCCGAGAGGAGAAAATAAGAAATCTAATCCCCTAGGGATCAAGGCTACATGCCTCATAAATGGAAGAGCGGCTCATTGTCTTCAATGAAACAAGTGTTACATTGAAGCGGCACCTTGGAAAGACCATCTATTAGAACCCTCCTATCGAGCCAACATGCCTTGTTGCGGTTACCTATTTTTTGACACCTTTTATTGACTGCCTTGAAAGTGATCGGTCGACTTTCAAAACTGGAACATGGGTCTATTTAAATAATTCAAAAATAATATTGGATCCAAGACTCCGGGATCCAAGAGCTTGCGCCCCAAAGAATGAATGAACACAAAAATTACATCTCCCGACGACCATCTCCATCAGCCTTAGTCATTGCTTCATCTACATCTGGGGAAGGTGTCTCAATTACCGCAACTGTATCTCCGCCCTACCCAACCTAAAGAGTATGGACTATCTAGGCTTTCTTCATCTTGGGAGGGTTTTGCATTTGCATCATCATCTCTGCCAAGGAGAAATGGGCCTTAGGGGTTGTCGGGGCCTTTCTCTCGCGAGACTCCACCAACCATTATGGTTGTAGGGGTGGCTTTGCAGCCAAAATTTGTTCCTATGATTTCTCCTCGGGATCTTGTTGCACCCCTTTGACAGTCTAAGACATTTTTGACTCCTTCCCTGTATCTTCAGGTTCACCAAAAATACTTACCATGGTGGTGCTTGTATCTTTTTCCCCAGTGTCCATATCCTTAACAATGTTAGGATCATCCTTTGTTTCCCCGGGATTCTTCTCCTCATCCTGTTGTTGTTCTTCATCAGCCTCTAGTGATGGGATGCTCTCTTCAACTGGTGTACTCTCTGGAGGTGTGGGAGGTGTTAGGCCAATATTAATCATTTTGTCCATTGTAATTACCTCCCCAAATGTTACTTTTGGAGGTGGTGTTTGGAGCATGACAGTTAGGGTCACGGCTACTCCTGTGGGTCTAGTTTCCCCAACTGATGTCATTTCCTCATCCTATGTCTGCCTACCCTCCTTAGTCCCTGTAACCTATATCTCTAGGACTTCAGAGATATCCACCTATTCCTATCCTTTTTCTTCTTATGCCCGGGCTTCCTACTCTTCTGCAGGCTCTAGCTCCGAGAGTTCATCCTATGAGGCAATTTCTTCCACTGCCTTTATGATATCCCCCTGCAAGTTCCCAAATTCATCAGTTCCAAATAAATCATCAAATTCATCATGGGGAGGGGAGTTCTCTGGGATATCCTTAGGCTCTTTGTCTGGCTCCAAGGAGTCAGAAGAAATAATTTGTACTTCTTGGATGCCCTGCATCCCAAGTTCTAGCTCCGCCCTTGGTTGAGAGTTAGTCTTCTTTTTCTTTCTCCTAGTTATCAAAGGGGGCCCTACATCCATTATAGCTACTTGATCCTCTTTTTCTCCAGTCCTTGTTGCTCAGACCATCAATACTACTAGTGAATGGGAAGAGGGAGGACAAACAGGCCCGGTCATGAGTACCAGGGTGGCCAACCGCATGATCAATTTATCTTTCATCTGCTGGGAGACCGCTAGCGTCTATTACATTTTCTCTTTTATGGGGGTCACAGATGGGGTTTGCGATGGGGTGCCCATTATTCTTTTTCCTTTATCCTCTCCCTACGAAGAGGTTCTGACCCTAGAAGTCAAGCCCCGCACTGTCAGGCCAACTCTATGTGTACTCCCTAGGCATGCCTTCTTGAAATACATGTGGCTACTCTTGACCATGTCACGAGTGATATATTCAATAGTTGGCCCCTCCTGGGCATTCCAATCTACTGGAGGGAGAGCCATCTTGTCTACTCCCTTTTCTTTGTACTGAGGGTATATTATGGACCCGGTGTCTGAGAAGTCATGTGGAAATCTTTGAAGCTTTAGCCTCTCCATCATCCCCATTGTCATCCATACAAAGTGCTGGCTCTGAACTTCAACATCATCCTAGAAATATTCCCAAAATTCCTCCTTGTGGAATATATGGAGCTCTGATGCCCGGGGAAGTGTCATTGCAATTTTGCCTAGTGAATCAAAGTTCTTTTGCGCCAGATAAAATTCTATTAAGCCCAAGCTTTTAAGCTCATTGTCTACCTCCTTGGCTGTGTTCAGACTACATGAGAATTCCCACAGGTGATTGGGAATGGAACATTTATTTCCTTCTTTATAGTGTAGAGGGCATGGAGTTCCAGAACCTGCCGACAATATTCCAAAAGAATTATTTTTTTCCCACAATGCTTGTGCAACAAATAGGGTTTCTTGAAAAAGCTGATTACCCGAATATAGGTATGCTACTGGAACTGGATATAGTAGTGGCCATAACTTCTGACCAAATCTATTGCCTCCTTAGAGAGGTAGTACCCAGCATCCTGGGTGGGTGTGAGAAGATTGTAGTAAATGAAGGCATCATTCACTTGGCAGAAGCTAAGGAAACTAGCCTCCCATTGGATTTGTGGAAAATAATCCTAGGGAGCCCTTTGGCCCAAGATAACCCCAAGTGCACCTGGCATGAGTAGCCCATTTGTGACAAGGCATTTTTGTGCTAGGGCCTAGAGAACATAGGATGTCATATAGAATTTAGAGGTCCGGGCCACCTAAAGGAACTGGGAGTCCACATGGTTTGAAATGATGATGACCCAATCAAAGTACTGTTCACTAGAGGAGATGCCTAACATGAAGTAATACATCCATCTCGAGAATTCCTGGGCATGGGTTTTCTCAAAGATCCTACATAATGCTATGATCCCCATCTGTATGCTTTCCTTAAATTCTGATCGGGGGATTTCCAACTTTACTCCTTTGGAATCCTTCTTTGGAGTCTTCAGCTAGTTATTGTTCAAATACTGTCGGGCCATGAGTTACAACTGCTAAAATTGCCCCAAAGCCTCGGATCAGGTGACGATGACTGCTTCATCAAACTAAGGGATCCTCAAACCTGCCTGAAAATTTGTGGCATCCAGGGACACCATGGGCGTGGGATATCCAGTTGAGACCGGGGTGGTGAGCATGATGGCCTAGAAGGAGAAGTTGTAGTGTGCTGACAGGGTGAGAATAAGTTTCAAGGCTTGCACAGAGCATGGGAAGCAAGCGGCTTTTAGAATCCTAGAATCCCCAACATTGATTACCAACTGGTCCCTGTCCGTTCATTGGATGAACATCATTTTGACTAGGGCCTGCATTTTTGCCCATATTTCGATGCTAGTGTTAGTAACCAACTCAACCTTGGATTCAATATTTGACCCTATAATAGTATTTTCCTTCAAATATTTCATGCTGAGGGGAAGCTTTTCCAGGGACCTCTCAATCTTATACCTAACAACTACCCTAGTGACTGTCGTGGTGGGGAGATCCGGACTCCCAGGTGGAGAAGACACAGATGCCTCTAACATGATGAGTGTGGTGTTAAAAACTTGCAAGGTAAGGCGATCGTCAGAATTTTCATAAGATAAAATGCTACTCTAGATTCTGGAGAACTTACCCCCACATCGCGCATTTCACCTAAAAATTTAGTTTACATCAAAATTCAGAAAAGATATGCATAGCATATAGAATTAGGGATTCAACCACTATCTAGGCCTGATGATTTTAGCACATTTCATGGAAGTAAGATATAGGCTGATCGAGGACGTAGGGCCCAGAGTTTAGAAAACTAACCGTTGGGAGACATGACCAGAAGATGAGTTGTCAGGCTTATGTGTGTGTCACATGGTCATGCAATAAATAGGAGTTATGGTGATGACAACGCCAACTGTCTAAACACGTGTGAGATGGGAGTTACTTGGCAAGACTTAAATGTGTGCATGGGAAATAAATTCACCATAAAGATTGATTCAAAGGTGGAGAGAGAAACCACCATGGTTGAAACTAGCCAAGAGTTGAGTTCCAACCAGGTGGTATTCCGCCGTGCGGGTGAGATCACAAATTTAGGAAACACAAAAAAATGCACACTGAGCTTGACCCAAAACTATAAGGATATACATGAATATACAGTAAAGCTGAGACATATATACATAACTTAAAAAATTTACACAACATACAGACAATTGAAGCCAACAGGATGCATAGAAACTACCTATGCTACAACTGCGCAGAGGGTGGACAACCCTCTACCAGTGCCAATCCTCTAATGGGAGGTGATGGAAGACTAGGGCCATGAGATGTGGTGAGACACAATGGACCAAAACCATACAAAGAAAACAAAATGTAAACCAAGAACAAAATATAAGCACAAAACCAGAAAACCAAGAAAATGGCAAGGCCAAGGCCGAGAGTCTACCTGAAACATGGAAACAATAGAGGAGGTGGGCATGGGAAGCACCTTGCAATGAGCTAACCTTAAGGATCACCGTGAACAATTACCACAAACCCACTGATAATTAGCCACTAAACACGGGAGCAAAAGCAATTTAAAATCGCCTTAATTCACCTTGATTCGTTCTGAATGCACAAGTGTTTTAATAACGGTGACTATGAAAGTGACAGATAAACTCCTTTTATACTAAGGGTAAAATGGGTTGGGTTCTTTTCTGTAGACTCCAGAATAGGCAGACCTCCAGAATCTGGGCCTGCAGATTCTAGGCAGCCATACCTCCTCGCAAAAGGAGACATCATGGCGAAGAATCCCGGAGTCTAGAATCTAGCACTAAAGAAGACAAACTCTGGGACTGGGGCCTGAGGACATGAGAAATAGAAACAAAAATAAGAACAGACCTCACGGGAGGGAAAGCCTAGAGGAGAAAGAAAAGAAAATAAAGAAAACAAGGCAAGAGCCAAAGTGAAAATAGGGGACCCAACATTTTGTACACAAAATGTAGGGACGGGTATGCAGGGCATAAAAACATCTGATGGTGAAAACCTCTTAGAGGTGCCAAAATATGGGATTCTTGATATCCTCCCTGAACACTTTCAGGAAAGGTCTTCAGTAGTGATAGAACCAACTGAACCAGTAAAATTGGGCACAGCTAAGAATCCTCAAATAGTACACCTCGCACAATCTTTATCAAAAGAGGAAAAAGTATAGTTCACTGAGTTCCTAAAAGAGAAGAAGATCAACTTTGCATGGTCTTATACCGATATGACAAGGCTAGATCCTAAACTAATCATGCACCATTTATCTATAGCTCCTGGGATTAAGCTCGTGAAGCAAAAACTTAGAAAAATGCATCCTCATGTTGCATTACTAGTAAAGGCGGAGCTAGAGAAATTACTGAAGGCTAGATTTATCAAAGTCATTGCCTATGCTAGATGGATTTCCAATGTTGTCCCAGTGTCTAAATCTGATAAGTCTATCAGGATTTGTACTGACTTCAGAGACTTAAACAAAGCATGTCCGAAGGATGATTTCCCACTTCCTAATATTGAGATGATCATAGACCTCACATCCAGTTACCAAATGTATTCATTGATGGATGGTTTCTCAGGTTACAATCAGATAAAAATTTCCCCTAAGGATCAAGATAAGATTGTATTTACATGTGCATGGGGCACGTTTTGCTGGAACATCATGCCATTTGGGCTAAAGAATGCAGGTGCCACATATCAAAGAGCAATGACCACTATATTCCATGATATGATGCACAAAAACATGGAGGATTATGTGGATGACACCTTAGCCAAATCCAAAGAAAGGAGCACTCACATTGTTGACTTGAGAAAAATATTGGATCGTATGGAGCAGTTCCATCTCAGGCTCAACCCAAAGAAACGTGCCTTTGGGGTCCAATCAGGGAAGCTCCTAGAGTTCATTGTCTCAATGAAAAGGATTGAGGTAGATCCTAAAAAGGTCAAGGCTATTCTATAAATGAATCCTCCACACAACATCAATTAAATGAGGACACTACAAGGGAGACTCTAGTCAATCAGGAGATTCATGTCCCAACTTTCCGATAGGGCACAACCCTTTACCAAATTACTACATTAAGGGGTCACTTTCAAATGGGACGAACACTGTGAATCCAACTTCAGAGAATTGAAAGGATACCTAGCTACTCCTCCTATTCTTATGGAACCTATTAATGGGAAACCATTACTCTTGTACATTTTAGCTATAACTACATCCTTAGGATTATTTCTGGCACAAGAGGATGAAACCAAGAAAGAAAGAGCTATCTACTACATCAGTAGAACACTAGTCACCTATGAGCTCAATTATAGTATTATTGAGAAAGCATGCTTAGCAGTCCTCTTCACATCACAAAAATTGAGACACTATATGCTATCCCATACAGTAAGGCTCATTACAAAGATAGATCCTCTGAAATACCTTCTAAGCAGAACAACATTAACAGGACGTTTGGAAAAATGGGTCATGATTTTGAGAGAGTTTGGCATTGAATACATGGAAATGAGAGCCATTAAAGGACAAGTCCTTGCAGATCAATTGGTTGATTCACCACTCCAGGATGATGAACCTTTAAAGATTGAATTCCCTGATGAAACAATCATGCATCTAAATGTGTATCCATGGAAGATGTACTTTGTGTTGGAATTATATTGAGATGATGTACTAAGAGGGGAGGGGTGAATCAGTACCTCTAAAACTTTTCTTTGGTTAGCCCATTTAACCCTTAATCATCAGTTTGTAAATTATCTTATCTATCTGTTCATCTTTCTTTATGCATATGCAATCATATCATAAATTCTTTAGTATGTAACCATAACAGAAACATTCATGAAAATAGATAACA
>MU227577.1:1568940-1582473 GCA_018584345.1 Thuja plicata | reverse complement strand
CTTCTCACATGCTAATTCTTCTTAATTAGCTAATTAACCCTAATTAGCTAATCCCCCCTCCACTCATTCTCTCTTCTATCTTCTCTATCTTCTTGATCACATGTCTTAAACCCTAATCCTAATCCTAAGCTACCCTTAATCTTGTCACATTCCATTAAGGAATGATTAAGGACTCAACCCACTTGAAAAAGTCAAGGAATCTCAAGATTCCTTTCCTCAAGTCCACTTTCTCAGACTTAACCTTAAACCCTCACCCATGCTTCTTAAACCCTCACCCATACCTCCTTAATGCTTTCGTAAATGAAGCATTAATGACTCTTACATATTTCTTCCACCCATACCTCATTAATGAGTCTTACACCCTCATTAATGGCAGCCCTTCTAGAGTCTTCTCTCCTTCCTCCATTTCTCCTATAAATAGGATGGATTTTGAGCTCAAATGACCCTGAAATTGGAAGTCTTTTATTGCATTGTTGTAATGCTCCTAATTTTGAAGAGTTGAAAGCATCCTTATGCTGCCCATATTTGGAGAATTAAAGAAACAATCTTATGTTGCTCATGTTTTAGGGATTTTCATAGTGCTTTCTAACTTATTTCTTAGTTATATTGCTATAATCTTCATTTATAGAGCTAGAATGCATGTTTTTGAATCATTTAGATTACTTTTTATTTGAATATTCCATTCCTAGGTTGTATTTGTCACTAGAATATGCATAATCTGAGGGTTATTATGTCATCTTTCATACTCCTCCTAGATAGGAAGCAATAGATCGATTTTGGTAAATGCTATGTTTGCTAACCCCTTGTTTTCACTAATGCAATGATTTATTGAAGTGTTGTGTCTCTTAACAGGTACAAAAATCACACACACACAATACACACACACACACACACACACACACACACACGTATACACATATACACACATACACATATATACACATATTTGTATATATATACACACATATACACACCTATCATGTCACGGATCCGACGAGATATTAAATTTGCTTTTGTAAAAATTGGAATTGGAATTCGAAATTCCAATTCCACCTATTTAGGTGGAAGATTGATATGCCCAGTTTGTGGCAAAATTGGAATTTCGTAATTCTAATTCCATTTTTATTCATGGACCCAAACATAGAATTTGGCATTATCTGAAATTAGATAATGCCAATTCGAGTCTAATTCCAGCCCCCAAACGAACTTAATAATATGGTATCATAGCCAATCCGGCTAACTTCATAGATCCCCTGTAGCTCTTGCGAAAGTTAAAGCATGGGCTACGGCTAACTTCATGGCTCTCCTGTAGCTCTTGTGAAAGGTAAAGCATGGGTTAAACATGGACACCGAGAAGCGCATACGCCAAGAAATCCGGAACATAAACAAGACAAGAAATCCGGAACTTACTTGAGTTTGCACATAAGGTTATCCAGACAAGGAAGACAGAAATTTCCCTCTCCTACGGGCCAACCTATCAAGACTTCTATCACTTGATCAGAGCACTACTACTGTCAAAGACTAGGGTTGATATGATGATTTTGTGAGAGCTATTGTGCTAGGATGCGATCACATAGTTTTTTTTTTGGCTTTTGTCCTCTCATTTTGAGGTCGAACAATGTATAATTTTGGAGATAGAAAGTGACTTATATGCATTGTCAAGCTCGTGGCATGCATACCTTGATTGGGGTGCATTGGTTTGCACAGATCAATCATCAACACCTTTTGATAGCTGACTTCACCTTTAACAAGTTGGATCTTAAATTGCATGAGTGAGCTAGTTAAAATTGTTTGCAGTCAGCCTGTGCTAAGTAGAAGCTAGAAGTAGTTTGATTGGGATGGGTTCCCTTACTTGGCTGGTGGTGCTTCATGTCGGGTCGTAATATGATATAAATTCCAATCTGGTCAATAGAGGTAATGACTCCATCAATATAGATTTGTTTGGAATTGTTTTGGTTTTGTTTTTAGTATGCTAGTATATTTAGTGTGTATGTGAAGCTATGTTTTTATTCTGTGTGACCTTATATTGCTTGATTGACAGATACACATTGAGTTATTATCCTACATGGATTCTTAGTCATGGGTTTTGTATTGATCATTTGTTGTGAGTTTTGTATTGATCATTTGTTGATGCATCCTTGTGTCTGGTCTTCTCAATATTGAAGAGAATACAACTTCATTTTAGGCACATTGAAATCATTTAGCCGTTTTTATCCATCGTTGGCAGTTTCATTTTAAAACTACTTATCCTGGATTTTCTTGTGGCTCGAAATTCTTCCATCAATTTTTAATTCTATTCTCAGGCTGCATTTAATCACTTTGGCATTGATCTCTTTGCTGTGAGGATGACATATCATCTGATTGGATCAATCTAGCATCCACCATGGGGCCACTTATCAATTTTGGTGGCATTTTTTTCTTTTAGTATGGTGTGTGAATGTTGAAAAAATAATTGTATTGGAGAGAAGATGACGGTAGAGGTCCTCTACATGTAATGATCCACTGTTGTACTTCATTGGATGATGATGGTTCAATCAATACATTCATTGACAATGGTGATCACGTGTAGCAAGATCTGTACATTAGTATACAACATGATATGATTCAATTTTCAGTGTTCCTAGTTGTGTGAAAAAGTGGAAATTTCACATTGTTAGGGGAAATAATAACCAATGTTCCACTCCAATTTTGTGCCAAAATGACTAAAGCCAAGATCAATTACTAGGTGGCAGCGCAACCATCTCATACCATTTGTGATTAGAGTGGCTGATATGAATTATGAATCAGATTAAAATACCTGGTGTGATACTTGCACGATTGTCAAGTTCAATATAAAAACAAGAATATTAACCACAAAATTGCAAGCCAAAAAAAGTGAGACATTCTATTCGAAATTAGATTTTATACAAAGTTGATGGATCCCAAGGGTCACTAGATCCTCTTGGAAATGAAAATGAAGAGTCCACATAATGTTTATTACAAATAAGCTATTTAAAAATTCAAAAACTATCAAAAAACTATATATAAAATTAGGCCCACTTGGAGAAGGTATAAATTTCTAGTCCCAGCTCCGAATTGTGAACCGTTTACTCCATTGGAAAGGTCTTCAATAAATCTTGAACCTAATATGGGAGGTCACATCAAGGACTGGAAGATAGGCCCCAAAATGCTCCGAAGACTTTCAAAAATTTAGTTTACCACAACATAGAAAATATCGATAAATTGGATTTCAGTATTTTCCCAACCCCATCCTGATCACTCCTCCCCCTTGAGAGGCAATGGGCCCCATTGTATTAATCTACTGCAACAGATGAGGAAATTGTTCTTCAATTTGTTCCTTAGTTAACCACTTGCCTTGATGAGAATGCTGACCAGCTCAAACCACCCGATAAAGAGGAATGTTCTGATTTCTCAAAGTCTTTAAAATTACTTAAGCAACCTGGTCACACCAGGTTGGAGAAGTAGTAGATGGATTTAATTCTCCATCTTGAATGTGTTCAGTAGCTTGGGAAATGTCCAACAAAGGAAGAAAATAGGGTCTCAACAATTTCACATTGAAAACTGGATGCCATCCCAAAAATGATGGCAAATTAAGTTCAAAAGCATTCTCAACAAATTGTTTCACATGAATAGTATATGGGCCATAACGAAGAGGAAGAAGCTTCTTGTTTGGTCCGTGAAGGCACTCTTTCTGAAGATGTAACCATACCCTGCCACCAATCTGAAATTGATGAGGAGTTCTATGTTTATCATACCTTTCCTTATACTTCTGATTACTCTGCTCCATAATCTCATGAACTTGTTGTTGTAGGTGTCTAATGTTATCAATAAATTTTTCTTCTTTATCTACCTCCTTGTTAGCATTCAATAGACTATCAGATTGTAGAACCGGTAGTGCTACATCCATAGGTGCCAATGGCTGATACCCAAGACAAACCTGAAATGGGCTATGCCCTGTAGTACTATGGAGTGCACAATTGTAGATGTGTTGCACGTAGGGTAAGATTTCATCCCATGTGCAAGGATGTTTTGAATGATACATTTGTAAGATATGAATGATTATTTGATTCAACACTTCTATCTGCCCATCTATTTTGGGATGGAATGTTGTGGACTTTGTCAACTTTGTGTCCATTTTAGCCCATAGTGCAGACCAAAAATTATTGATGAACCTGCTCTCCCTATCAGAAATAATGCTTTTTGGCAAACCAAAATGAACCCAACCATGTTCAAAAAATAACTTTCTAGTCTCTTCTAAAGAAATATTCTTTTTACATGATACCATGATAGCCATTTTAGAAAGCCTATCTACCACAACATATACACAATAATTCCCCCTCTTAGTAGTTGGAAGCCCAGACATAAAATCAATTGAAATAGGCTGCCATGACTTATCAGGAATAGGTAACAGTATATATAGACCCAACTTACGGTTTTTTGACTTCGCAATTATTCATGCTGCATAAGCTTGTATATATGAAATGATATCCTGCTTCATTTTTGGCCGATAGAAATACTTTTGAAGGATAGCAGTAGTCATATATACCAATACCAAAATGTCCTGCAACATGACTGTAGTGAGCTTCCCATATCATTTTCTTTTGTTCCTTGGTGGGTACACATATATGACCAACATGGCAAAGCAATCCATCTTGCAAGTGAAAATCAGAGACAGACTTTCCTTCGACCAAATTACTATAGATGTTAGAAAAATCAGAGTCAATACAGTATAGTTGTTTCCAAGTGGATGATTTATGACCACATGAATCCAACACCATTGTCAAACCTGCAATTGGATTCATGTGGTCATCAATCATCCACTTGGAAACAACTATCTGCCACTTTGTTACTGCTTCCTTTTTATGACGAATGTTTAGGTGAAATTGTTGTAAATAAGTTGACCACCTTTGATGTCTATCATTCTGCAACTTCCCTTGTGTTTGCAAGAATTGAAGAGGTTTATGGTCTGTATGTATGACAGTTTCCTTTCCTAGTATATAATGTTTCCATTGTTTGCAGGCCTGAACAATAGCATACAACTCCTTGTCATAGGTGGGGTACCTATGTACTGTATCAGAAAAAGTATCACCATGATAGGAAACAGGATGCCCATGTTGCATGAGTACCGCACCAAGAGCGTAATCAGATGCATCTATTTCTATCTCAAATGATTGTTGCAGATCTAGGAGGACCAGTACTGGTGCTGAACATAATCTTTTCTTTAATTCCTCAAATGCTTGTTGCTTTGCCTCTACCCACTAAAATTTTGCTTGTACTCCACCCATTATTGATTGATTAAGAGGCCATGCTATATGTGAGAAACCAAACACAAATCTGCGATAGAAGTTGGCTAAGCCCAAGAAGTTGTGAAGCTCTGTGAGAGTTTTAGGAGATGGCCAATATCTAATTATTTGAATCTTTGTTGGGTCAACATGAACACCCTCAGTATCAATGATGTACCCTAAGTATTGAATACTTTGCATATCAAAAGACCACTTCTCAATGTTGGCATAAAGTTTTTGTTGTTGCAAAGTTGAAAGCACTTGTTTAACATGATGCAAATGCTCAGACCAAGTCTTTCTAGAGATGTGTATGTCATCCAAATCAACAACCAAAAAAGAATTAATAAATGGTCTAAGCACAACATTCATCAACCTCATAAATGTGGCTGGGGCATTTGTTAGGCCAAAAGGCATAACCAACCATTCAAAAAAACCTTCCTTAGATTTAAATGCATTCTTCCACACATCTACTAGATCAATTGGTACTTGGTGATATCCAGAATTCAAGTCAATTTTTGTAAAGAACTTAGCCCCCCTAAGTTGGTCCAACAAATCATCAATTTGAGGGATTGGATATCTATTTTATAGAGATTTTGTTCAATTCCCTATAATCAATACAAAGTCTCCATGTCCCATCTTTCTTTTTAGCAAGGACAATTAGATTGCCACAGGGTGAAGGACTTGGATGAATGTGTCCTTTCTGAATCAACTCTTGAATTTGTTTCTTGATTTCATCATTTTCCAAAAATTACCTCCTATTTATTGGCTCATGTGGTAGTGTTGTTTCTAGGATTAAATCAATAGAGTGCTTGACTTAACAGTGTGTTGGAACTCCCACTGGTGGTTTAAACACACCATGATATTCTTTCAAAAATTTATCCATATGATTTTGTTGATTTACTGTTGTGGTTACCTTAGCATGTGTATTAAGGACACGTGACTTTGTTTTTTCAGGGTGAATCATGAGTAGAACAAAAGATCTAGTTTGAGAAATCAAGCGTTTACATTGTTTAGCACTAATTAAAGAAGCAGTTTGTGTTGGATATACCTCTGGTATTTAATACCTCTTCCCACCAAGCTTGATTATAACACTATGTGACCTGGATTCATGCAGTTCATGCCTCTAATACATGTATGGCTGCCCCAAAAAGATATCAAATTCATCCAACGATGCTATATCACATATCACTTCATCCTTGAAAGGCTTGATTGAATATGACAGATGACACTATTGATTTATTTGAATATCTTGTCCCTCATTTACCCATCCCAAAGAGTATGGTTGTGGGTGTCTTTTCACTTTCAAATTTAATATTTTGACTGTCTCCCTAGAGATCAAATTCTTTTGTCTCCCACTATCAACAATAAAATGTAGAGGATTTCCATCAACCCACATTTGTGAATGAAATAGTCTCTGTTCATTTTCACGAGGCAATACTTTAGCAGTTGCAACTATGGAATATGGGTTTGCTTCTATGACAGAATCATCCTCCTTTTTCTCATAAGTATCTATTGGTGATGATTTAGGTTCAGCTTCCTCTCCTCGTATTTATGTCATTAGATTTTTGATACTTTGATAATCCTTTGTATTATGGGTTGGGGACTTATGCATCTCACACCGCATTCTTGTATCAGTTTGTGTCTTTTTAGCAGCCCACCATGTGTTCTTAGGTGAATTTGAGTGAGGTTCCTTGGAAGTACTTCTATTGTCTTGAGGATGAAATATATGGTGGGTATGAGGAGGAAGTTATACATTAGTGCCAAGGAATCCCTTTTTTTTGTAGAAGACCTAAGGAAAAAGACAAGAAGAATGAGAAGCATAACAAATTCAAATTCAAAGGGAGATCCAAATCTCCCGAGAAGTCCAAATTTAATTGTTAGAATTGTGGTAAGCCTGTACACATCTGTAAGGACTACAAAGAATAAAAAGAAGAAATTTGATTACGATTATGTGTTTGAGAAGGAAGATAGTGACATGTTCATTGTAGCTTTGGCCACTCATGCCTACAATGATACATGTCGAATTAACTCAAGTGCATCTTTTGATATGACCTCTAATAGAGATTGGTTTTTTGAATGTGAATAATTTGACGGAGGTAAGGTGCACTTGGGTGATCATTATCATTTAAATATTTTTGGTTTTGGTAAAGTTAAAATTAGGTTTCCTGATGGTGGAATAAGAAATATTAACAGTATTTTTCATCTCCATGGTATAAGATGAAATTAGCTGTATGTGAGAAAGCTAATAGATTCAAGTATGGATGTAGTTTTTTTTATGTAGGATGGAAAATGATGATAGGTGCTATGGTGTTTTCTAGAGGTGTCAGAATCAACACTTTTTATAAAATGGATGCATATACTACTAAGTGTAATATTACTTCTGTGAAGAACAAATCCATGGATACTTCATTGGAAAAGGTGAGGGTCTTGCCTTCAGTAGATGGTCAAGAATTTTGGGTACCTAAGGGTGCATTTTCTTTTGAATCAAAGTTACCCACAAATAAGACTATGTTATGGCACCAAAGACTTGGCCACATTAGAGAAAAGGGTCTAAGGACTTTGGAAAAGAAAAACCTTGTTGAAGGTTTGAATGGTTGTAATCTTGACTTTGATTTCTGTGAGCATTGCATTTATGGAAAAAAAAATTGCATTCAATTTTACTTGAGTTCTCATAAATATTGTGATGTGTTAAATTTTATTCATTATGATGTGTTTGGTCATGTCGATGTTCCTTCCATTAGAAAATCCACATATTATATTTTATTTATTGATGATTATAGCAAAAGGACATGGGGATATTTTATAAAGAGTGAATATGATGTTTCTAGTTGATTTCAAAAATTAAAAGTAATGGTTGAATTGTAGAGATAACGAGAAATAAAATTCTTGAGGAATAATAATGGAAATGAATTTTTCTCTAATGACTTTGATAGATTCTATAAATAATTTGGCATTCATAGGTAGAAGACAACTCCATATTCTCCACAACAAAATGGAGTTATAGAAAGGATGAACAAGACATTGATGGAGAAGGATAGGAATATGTTGAGTGGTGTTGGCCTTGAAAAAAGGTTTTGGGCTAAAGCTATTGTCACCACTTGCTACTTGATTAAAATGTCTCCTATATAAGATCTTGTTGATAAAATGCCTATGAAAGTATGTCTAGGTGATAATCCTTCATTGAGACATCTTAGAGTTTTTGGATGTGAGGCATATGCATATGTTCCAAAGGAGAAGAAATTTTTTTGGAGAGAAAGGTTGTAAAATGTATCTTCATTACAAATAATCATGGTGTGAAAGGATATAAACTTTGAGACCCTAGTGCACAAAAGTTAATTCATATTAGAAGTGTTATTTTAAGAGAAAATAAAACTTCTTCTATTACATCGTAACTTGAACAAAATAAAAAAGAAGATGTGATTCAACTACCTTCTATTTTTGAGAAAGTTGAATTGTGACCCCTAATAGACAAGTAGTTGAGGAGAGCTCATTCAACTCTAAATCTTCAGAAGAGGAGGAAGAACCTCCAACTCAACTTGTTTAAAAATCTAAAAGGAAAACATAACCACCTAAAAGGTATTCTCCTGATGACTAGAGATGTACTTTTTATTTGAATACTAGTGTTGATGAACCTAGATCTGTAGAAGAGGCATTATGAATGAATGATGTTGAATCATGGAAGATTGTTATGGATGACGAATTGGTAGCTTGAAAAATGAATGATACATGGGATCTTGTACCATTTCTTGAAGGATGAAAACTTTCTAGTTGAAAATGGGTTCTCTGTTGGAATAATAGAAAGGTGTGTGCTGAGAGGGGAGGGGTGAATTAGTACCCTTAAAAACTTTCAAACAAATCTTTGTAACCAAATACTGTTTTAACCGAATGAGTAAATTGCTTTCACCAAAAATGTCAAGTACTGCTGAAATGTAAATGCATGTAATCCAAACAATAAAACATACATGAAACTTAAGTACACATGACACTAGTATTTTGGTATCATAAAAAACCCCTGTTAGAAGGTCACAACTACGGTGGAGATGAGACCCACAATGCTTCACTACTGCAGTAATAAAGTAGCATGTTAGAGCTTACAAAGGTTGATCACTTCTGGTGACCTTATCTTGTTAGGAGTAACAATAAGATCAATTAGATCTACCTTGTGTGAGGATTTAGAAACACAGAGTATGTGTGCACTCTGTTAAGAGATTTATACAAAGACGGTTAAGTCTACTCTATTAGGAGATTTTAGGATTGTTACAATTGTCAAAGAGTAAAAAAATGTGTGATCTGAACAAATTAAAATCTCAATATTGTGAATACAGATCCTTTAAGTACAATAAACTTATCACCTTATTGTGACTTATAATACCTTCTATTCTTCTAGGTAGCCTTGTCTCTATTCTGAAAACTGTATACTGCAATGTTGTCCTTGTTCTAAAATCTCTTGTCTGATCTCCTGATATCCATAGTATGGTGACTACTTGATCATTACTTGATCAACATACATTACACAATGACATCTAATACTTACATATATCAAACCTCTTTACCTAATTAGGGTTTTACAATATCTTAGAAAACCTAAGATCAACGGTGTACAAAATTTGCCTTGATCATCTAAACATAGGAGATATAAAAAATTAACGTGTGCATCCGTAATTATTGTTCTCCTCAATATTTGTAAACCATTATCCAACTCAGCAAAAAAATGTTACCTAGATTGATGTGCCAATTCAAAATTGTATGTAACCGCTGGTTTACTCAATAAATAATGTCTCTCAGTGCTCGGTGTTCCTTGTGTATCTCGGTGTAAATTGTGTGCTCGGTATCTATTGCTGCTTGGTAAGTCTGTCTGCTCGGTGACCACTATACTCGGTTAACTCCGCCCATGATCAGTGTACTCGGTGATCATACCGACTAGTCTATCTTTGACTCTATTACCGACTGGGTATTGGAATGCTTGAATACTAATGACAAAATTCAAAGCTCATTTGGAGTAACATTCTCCCCCTTTGGCATTAGTATCAAAAAATTATATATGTAGATGTAGTATACACAACAACTTAGACGTAGTGACTATACATAGTGACTCCCCCTTTGTACATGCTCAGTATGCATAGAATATACACATATGTTCCCCCTATTTTGAAATTAATGACAAAAATAAATAACTTACAACTTGTCAAAAATGTGAGGATGGGTCCTCTGGAGATTTTCCAATAATTTCTCCCCTTCCTCCTTTAGGTGTTCGAGGGTTAACCGCTCTAGGTTTAGTTGAGCATGCATATCATATATGCTTTCTATTACTGATAGTTCCAGGGTGGAAATAAAATTATTTTCCATTGTCATATGTTTCTACATCAATACTAGATGTGGTAGTAACATAGCCTGAATCTCAGTTACCTGATCTCTTATCTTTTCCTCTTCCTTCTTCAAATCAAGTATCAACCGCCGTGTTTGTAAAACCTTGGTATAATGCATTTGAAATGTTGCTCAGTTTGAAAGAGTGTTTTCTCTGATACCAATTATTGTTGTAGAATCTTCAATTCATTTCTCAATTTTTCATTCTCTTCTTTTAGTTCACCAATATCTTCTAGTCTTCTAGCAAGATCAATATTCACTCGGTTGGCCTCATGACTCATAGAAACCATTTGATTGGTGATCTCAAAGTGATGTTCAGTAAGTCTCATTATCTCATATTCATTTTCTTGTAAATTTTCAGTCATTTGTCTTATGTCTTCAACAACCATGTTTCTATCTTTTTCAACTTTCTTAGCATCATTTAAGACTTCAACCAATCTAACCATTTGTGTATCTTGACTGATCTGTAGTGCTTTCACTTGTTCAGTAAGTTGTTGATTAATTCAGATAGCTTTGATATGATTCCTTCAGATGCACCATATATGCTACAAGATTCAGATCCAGATGTATCAAATGGGTCATGAATCTCTTCTTCTTGATAATCAGTCTCATGGCAAAGAAGTGCCATGTCCTTTCTCTTAACCAACATCTCCTTGAGTTTCTCCTTGGCTTCTTTGTATTGTTCTATTTAGATCTACAATTGTAACTTCTGATTCTCAATAGTTTCAACTCAAGCGTATACCTTTCCATTGTAAGATATTTTCTCTTCAGCGATTAAACTTTCTAAACAAGAGAACTATCTTTGATACCAATTAATATAATAATATAAAGGTGTGTATTGAGAGGGGAGGGGTGAATCAGTACCCTTAAAAAATTTCAAACAAATCTTTGTAACCAAATATTTTTTTAGCCGGCTGAGTAGATTGCTTTCACCAAACATGTAAAGTACTAGTGAAATGTAAATGCATGTAATCCAAACAATAAAACATTCATGAAACTTAAGTACACATGACACTAGTATTTTGGTATTGCAAAAACCCTTGTTAGAAGGTGAAAAATGCAGTGGGGATGACACCCACAAAGCTTCACTACTGGAGTAATAATGTAGCTTGTTAGAGCTTACAAAGATTGATCATTTCTGATGACCTTACCCTATTAGGAGTAACAATAAGATTGATTAGATCTACCTCATCTGATGATTTAGAAACACAAAGTATGTATGCACTATGTTAAGAGATCTATACAAAGATGGTTAAGTCTACTCTGTTAGGAGATTTTAGTATTGTTACAATTGTCAGAGAGTAACAAAATATGTGATCTGAACAAATTACAATCTCAATATTTTGAATAAAGATCCTTTAAGTACAATAAACTTATCACCTTGTTGTGACTAATAATACCTTATGTTTTTCTTGGTAGCCTTGTCTCTGTTCTGAAATTTGAATACTGCAATGTAGTCCTTATTATAAAAACCCTTGTCTGATCTCCTGATGTCTGTACTATGAAAACTACTTGATCATTACTTGATCCACATACATTACACATTGACATCTAATCTTTACATATATATCATACCTCTTGACCTAATTAGGGTTTTACAATATCTTAGAAAAGCTAAGATCAACGGTATACAAAATTTACCTTGATCATATAAACATAGGAGATATAAACAATTAATGTGTGCATCCATAATTAATGTTCTCCTCGATCTTTGTAAACCGTTATCCATCTCGGCAAAAATTTGTTACCTAAATTGATGTGCCAATTCAAACTTTTATGTAATCGCTAGTTTACTCGGTAAATATTGTCTCTTGGTGCTTGGTGTTCCTTGTGTAGATCTCAGTGTAAATTGTGTGCTCGGTGTACATTGCTTCTTGGTAAGTCTGTCTGCTCGGTGATCACTATACTCAGTTAACTCTGCGCGTGATCAGTGCACTCGGTTAACTCTACACTCAGTGATCATACCGACTAGTCTATCTTTGACTCTGTTACCGACTCGGTATTTGAATGCTTGAATACTAATGACAACCTTCAAAGCTCATTTGGAGTAACATGCTCAAGAAAAAGATTGGTTAAGATGGAAGCATTAAAAAGAATAAAGCAAGATTTGTTGTGAAAGGATACTCTTGGGTTGAGGCTATTGATTATGGTGAGATATTCTCTCTTGTCGTAAAAATGACATCCATTAGACTTTTTCTTTCTATTGTTGTTGCTTATGATTTAAAAGTTGAGAAAATGGATGTGAAAACTACTTTCCTTCATGGTGATTTGGAGGAGGATATTTATATGACATAGCCAAAGCACTACATGTGGTTATAGGTAAAATTAATTTGGTTTTCAAATTGAAGAAATCTTTATATGGCCTTAAGCAAATTCCTAGGATGTACCAAAAATTTAATACATATACATGTTGAGTTGGATTTGAGCATTCTAAATTAGATCAATAGGTTCATTATAAATATAATGGTGGTCATTTCCTGTACATTTTGTTATATGTTGATGATATGTTGTTTATTGGTAAAGGGAAAGTTTTGATTTTAGAACTGAAATCTCAACTTTTTGCTAAGTTTGAAATGAAAGATCTTGGTGCAACCAAACACATTCTTGGGATGGAAATTAGAAGGGATAAAGTGAACAAAAATCTATGGCTAGGCTAGAGTAAATATGTGAACTCAATTTTATAGAGGTTCAACATGTAGGATTGTAGACCATTATGTGTTCCTTTTATAGTTGTAACGAAGTTGTCTATTTTAGATTGTCCTACATCTCCATTAGAGATGGAAGACACGAGTAGAGTACCTTACTAGAGTGAAGTTGGAATTTTGATATATGGTATGGTATGTACTAGACCAGACCTAGCCTAAGAAGTGGGAGTTCTTTATATATA
>MU227577.1:1519843-1532569 GCA_018584345.1 Thuja plicata | reverse complement strand
TGGTTGGGGTATGAGTCTATGTATGAGTTCAACATTAGTTGAATTGAGTCCAAGGATGGAGGGCGGGAGTTCAAATCAATTTGAGTCATGATGGCTAGACAAGGAAGTGAATTCCTTGAGTTGAATTGTACATTAGAAAAAATTATTTGACCATAAAGCAATAGAAAACAAACATACACTAAGTTACCACCATAAAAATTATTAAGATATGATATTTTAATAATGGATCTCGCATGGGATGAGATGATTGTAATGGTGAATTTGATGGCGATGGAGCTAGAATAGGACAGGATGACCCTAATGGCACATCTGATGAAGGTGGAGGTGGCACTGATCCATCCTCTCCAACTAACTAAGTGCCATGCTAGATAATGACATCAGTCAATGATGCAGCTGCATGAAGAGTCTATATATCCATAGACTCCTTCACCACTACTGGGACCACAACATGAATGAGGGGTTTTCTCACAGTATGCATCCTCTCTTGTGGTCGGGTAATCCTATGTACCCCAGTTCTATCCTACATAGAGCCTCTCCCTCTACCTTGGAACTCATGAAATTCAAAGTAATTCAGCTTCTCACTAATGATAAACTCAAAGTATAGCTTTCTCAAAAAATATAAATGAACCTCATTAATATTACAAGGTGGTTGGTCAAATGCCATGTACCACCTATCCCAAAAAGCTGATTTCATCCCCCTATGAACACACCAATGTATAGAAATCATTTTGTATTAACTTCTAGGGAATTGCTGGTATTAGGATCAATGAAAAGGGCACATATGTCACATTTTTCTATGCCTTTTATTTTCACATCCTCATAGGATAAACCATCAGCATAAAATGTATGACACCTATCCCTCCATGAACCCCATTTTTTCACCTCTTGAGACACCTCATTTACACTATTGGTCATTTTTTCTAATGTAGTGGCGAGGGTAGAGTGATGCTGAAGACTGGAAGCCTTCAACCTATTGACCAATATATTAATTTGTGCACTATTTTGGTTAAGGCGTTGCACAAGGTCTTCTTGTGATGCATCTACATGACCTAATGGCACATGTGGAGGACGTACAGGTGGCGATGGTTGTGGAGGAGGAAAATTTTCAAGAGGATTTGAAGGTGGAGATTGTGGTTGAGGGTTTATGGGTGGCGAGGGTTGTTGAGGGTTTAGAGGTAGCGAAGATGGTGCTTCTACAGGGGGTGGTCTTTCATTTCTTTTTCATCTTTTTGGGTTGTTTGATGAATCTAGAATGAAATTAATAAAAGAAAACAAAAAATCAATAAAATAACCTAATTTGATTACAATTGAAAAAAAAGCAACAAAAACAAACAAACTTACCTTTGTTACGGGGTGCCATTGGTTGAAAATCTTGTTTGAATGGTGTTTTGTGCAAAACACGATCGGGTTATGCTACTGTTTAACCTCCTCCACACTTCTGCTCCACGGTTTAGGCGTTAAAAAATGGCCTAAGCCGCGGGCTATTTTTTTTTTGTTATGTTTCTCATAACCCAATCAGGTTATTAGAAACTCAATGAGTCTCATAACCCGATTAGGTTTTGAGGCGCACACAATTTTTAATAATATATTCTAGGCTTGGTTTACCAAGCCTAGAACGATTTCAAATTTTTAATAACCCAATCGGGTTATTGAAAATTTGAAATTTTTTTAAAGGTGTGTCCACTTTCTTGGTCCACAACTTGGTGCACATACCCCTATATTGGAGAGAAGTTGTGAGTCTGTTACCTTAATGTGAGTGTGTGGATCATTCTCTCTGTGTCACTCCTATAGATAATTCCAAATTGCCTTCTATCAATAAAATGTTGAATTAGGTTCTAACTTCTTATTTCTTTTAAATGGCTAAATAAAATAGAGTTTTTTTCCTTTTGTTCCTAATTATAGAAGCTAATACTAGGTCTAAGGTGATGCATACAAGATTCAGAGGTCTTATCAAACTACCCAATCTTGTAGCCTTTACATTTCAACACACCCACGCAAACACATTTGAAACAAACATTTATTTCAAAATCCTTCAAGAATAATTATATATATATGGAGGATTACAACAAGAGACAAAAAATTAAAAAATTACTATGTATCTAGGCACTTCATGCTTACATATCTTTAAATCTTCAAGCCCTCACACCTTCTTAGAATTGAACACCTATTTTGAAATCAAATATTATTTTTCATCCTATTTCTCTCATTTATGTCTTGAACACTTCCAACGCAACTAAAAATTCATTCTTCTCATTCCTCTATTCTTCTCCTCTTAGCGAGATAATTACCTACATTCTTCTCTTTGCAATTCTAAGGATAAACTTGGAAGTCCTTTCTCCAACCTTGTTGTTGTTGGTTTTTTTTTATCTTTAACATAAAAAGGATACATTTTATAGAGATTAGAACCCTTATGAGGCATCACAAAGAGGCACCCAAATTTTCCCTTTCATTCCCCTCCATTTGTCTTCCAAAATTCCTATGGAATTGTTTAAAATTCCTCTTTAAATGATTCCAAAAGCTTGATAAAATATATAAAATAAACTAATGTTATAAATAGTGTTGAAAAATGAATAAAAAAAGAACCAATTTTTTTCTTACAGGCAATTTAAGATTTTTTAATTACTTTCTCAAAATATAATTATATTCTCCCTCCATTTAGGTACTTGAATTGGAAGAATAAGACAAGAATGAAATGCAAAAAGTTATTTTTCTTTATGGAAAATTCTATAGGGACAAAATTTAATAAATTAATTCATTTCCAATTTATAATATTTTAATTAACCCCTTTAACCTTTGAGACCTTGAGATTATGCAATATAATATTATAAAACCCCCTATTCGCCTCTAATTTTTGAAATGAAATCCAAGTCTTGATCATAAAAAATATATTTTACCCTTAAACACTCTAAAATATTCTATGAAGCTTCAACCTACACCAAGAGTGAAAAACATGTACATAAAAAAAGAATTTTTTTTTGTGATGCGAGATTGCTTGAGAGCCTAAATGCTTATGTTTTATACTTTCTTACTAAGAATATTTTGAGCATGGACTCATAAAATTGAGTTGTATAAAATAACTATTGTTTCAAGTTGTGAACAACTTGTAGAAAACTCCATCATCGTATTAGTCTCATAAATATGCATCTTCCTTTTCCTCTTCCAACATCTAGCTGGAATATTTACCGTCTCTATCCACTATATCTTCTCTTCAATCCTCTTTCACAACATAAAATATACTCTAGAATAATCTAACATCCTCTACCAATTTAAATTATTAATCTTATCTTCTCTCGTGACATCCAACCTACCATATTCTTCCTACCTCCACCAAAATATATCTGCACTATTCCCTACAACATCATACATTTGTTTCTATACATTAGCACTACCAAAATCCAACTTTGTCACTTTCTTTTCCATCTATATATTCACTAAATAGTGATTCTCAATATACAAATCATATTTCATAAATTTAATAAAGTGTGGTTTTACCTCTTCCTTTGTTATCACTACAACATTATCTTTCTCCATAATTTTCATCTTCATATAATCTGAGCTTTGATTTCTGGTTTTTATTGTGTATGTTTTTAGGCATCAACGTTTCAGATCACACTCCGTGATCCATCATCAGGATGTTTAAGAGCAATAAGGATGTATCCATCTTTAGGATTTTTACACCTCCTTATTGCTCTTACATCCTGATGATGGATCACAGAGTGTGATCTGAAATGTTGATGCTTAAAAACATACACAATCAAAACTAGAAATCAAAGCTCAAATTCAATGGATTGTGGAAATTTGATCGATTTAATTCATACAATCTATTATTTTATTCTACATAAAAATAAAAATTGTTATGCATTGTCTCTTTCTTTCCCACAATTATAAAATCTTATTAACCATAAGTTGCACCTCAAATACCTTCATGTACTCAAAAGGACTCTTAGCCTATATTGCATTATCCTCTTTCTTGTCCTCAATATCTACTACTTCACCTTTTCTCTCTTTCTTTATGTCATCATTAAGGCATATTGTTGTAATTTTTCCTCCTTCCTCTTCACCACACAAATTTATTTAAAAATGTCCATTTCTTACAAAAATAATAGGACTCCCTCATAATCATATTTTCCTCTTCTCTTCTCTTTTCTATTGCTACTTTGATCTCCCTTGAGCCTTTTATCATACCCATCATTTGATTCATTCTAGCCATGTACATTCTTTCTCTCCTAATCGATTTCCCACAATTAACCCCAGAGTCTTCAAGTTTTTCATCTTCATGCATGTAATTTATAACCTATAACAAATATCACATTATATCCTCTGCCCAACAAATATTTATGGAAGATATACCTCTCACTTCCTCTACCCACTCCCTCTAAGTGAAGGAGCAATGCACACATTCTACCCAACTTAAATCTCTACTGGAGAAAAACCTGCATGATCGCATACAATTTTATCCAACCCAAGCTCCCAATCTAGATTGCCTCACATTCAACAATCTATCTACACACTCATGAACACTGGGTATAATACCATTTGATGCAGATAAGGTTGGGGAAACTACCCAAGCTTTTATTCTTTAAGTTTCATACCACCCACATAAAAAAATTTGAAACATATCTTTATTACAAAATCCTTCAATAAATATTTCATATATGAGGGATTACAATAAGAATCAAAATTCATAAATATTACAATGTATATAGGCACTTCATGCCTACATGTCTTTGAATCTTCAAGATTTCAAACCTTCTTGGCTTCACTCCTCTTTTAAAATTTTATATTTTTCTTCATCCTACAACTCTCATGGTTGTCTTGAACACCTCCAAGACACTTGAAAATTTACTCCTCTCTTTCATCTTTTCTTCTCCTCTTGGCAAGCTAATTGCTTACACTCTCCTCTATGTAATTCTAAGGAGCAACCCACAAGACCTTTCTCTAGGCTTTGTATTGTTAATTGTTGATCTTTAACATCAATAATGGCTGCATTTTAGAGAGATTATAACCCTTGCACGAGCCATTACAAAGAAGCACCTAGATTCACCCATAGTTTTTCCTCCAATTGTATTATGAAATTCATCCTTTGTAATTGCTTCACATTCCTCATTAAATCATTCCAAAAGATTGATAAACTATATAAAACAATTTTATGTTGTAAATATCTTTGAAAACTTAATAAAAATAAGAACACATTCATGCTCTTTTGGAAATGAATGAGTCTATAATTATTTTATAAAAAATTCACTATATTTTCCCTCTAATTAGGTACCGAAATTGGAACAATAAGACAATAATGAAATGTCAAAGGTTGCTTTCTTTATGGAAACTTCAATGAGAAATCAAATTGACCAAAGTAATATATTTCAAATTTATAATATGTCAATCAATCATTCCAACCTTTGAAACATTGAGATTATCCAATATTGTACTATTTAACGTCTTGTTTGCCTATAATTTTTTAAATGAAAGCCAAACATTGATAAAATTTGTATTTTATACTTCAACACTTCAAAATATACTCTTGAATCTTCAACCTACGCCAAGAATAAAAATATGAGCATAAAAAAGAAAAAAAAAACTGTGATGCGGGATTTCTTATGAGACCGAATGCTCATGTGTGATAAGGCCTAAACTAGTTAAACAATCCAGCTTAAGTATGACATAAAAGCATTATGCTAGAAAGAACAAATAAGTCATTTTTAATTATATCTTTATAATACTTTCTTTGAGTTATTATAGTTGATTTCCTTCTAGAATAATTTAAAAAAATTAAAAATTAGTGAGGTAATTAAAAAAGATAAATAAATAAATAAAAAGTTCACAAGCTCCACTCACAATCTTTTCTTTTGTTGTAATCAAAGTGTTTATGATGCAAGATCTTCCTATCAACACATTTGCATTTGATTTTAGGAGTTCAACTCACAATCATCCTCTATTCTTTTGACTATAGGATACAAGATCAATTATGACAGCTGATCACTTAACATATTGAATCATAATAGAATATTCATATATGTAAATTCAGCTAACCATTCATTTTGCTATAAGAACAATAGATTCATAATTATAGTTTCTTTTAAATAAAAGCTTTTAAGTAAACGATCCTCCTTTTTACATAACATATTTACGACAAAAAAAATATAAATACTCAACCTATTTTTATTCATCAAAATGAACCTTTAAATCCATAATCTACCCCATCCAATAAAAACTTTCCACCCTTAAATTATTCCTCCTCCACCACCTCTATTTTTCTCTCCTAATATTTAATCAACTCCTCTTCTAAATATTTTTTCAATGGCTTCATTTCAAGGAAGAGCTTCAACCTCTCTTTTATGGAAGACTCGTTCACCCTAAAGTACCGGCTGTTTACGGCAGATTTCATGTAAAACTCCACAGACTCTCGTGACAAACTACAAAGTGGCAATCTCTGAGAGGAAGACTTGTTCACCCTAAAGTGCCGCCTCTTTACGGCAGACATCATATCAAACTCCACAAACTCCCGTGACAAACTACAAAGCGACAATCTCTCTCGTGGGTTCGCCTCTGCTTTTTATCCCACCATCTTTTGCCTTTTATTGTCATCCAAGTGCAACAGCTCTTACCTTATAATAACAAGTGAGATGCATTCACAGGAACTTGAGTAATTGTATCAACTGGGCAGAAGAAAAAAAGTACATATATGTCTGTCAGGATGAAAAAATGCTTAAATATCTGTCTTCCATTGTCGTTGGACATGGAAAAACAATCAGTGGGAGAGACATTGCATAGCCTTCCAAGTGGATTGCTGCCACCATTGGGCGCCAGCAGCCACCAGCCCACACACAAAAAGCTGCGCAGATATATTATTTCTCCTTACAACACTCGTTACAGGTACCAATTATTTCACTACAGATCTTCCTGTTGAAGCAAGTTGTAATTCCACCCACAAAGTTGAATCGGCATAACTTTTTATTCTTTTTATATTTATTACAGTAAAAAAATTCATTAGCTTTTTAAATTTCTCCACTTACTCACTTCTATATGAATTTCTCTATTTATTATACTTCATAATCCAAGAAATCTTCGCTTCTGTCTTAACTTTATGTGGGTATGGTTTAAACAACCAATTTATTTGGAGTTCTATTTTGAACTCCAAATATATTGACCTAATCTCTTTTTTCACTGAAACTTTTGACTACTATGTGGATTGGTTTGATGGTAGAATAGGCTCTGCTTAAAGATGAGCGATTTTTTTTCTATTTCACTGTTTATTTTCTTTGACACCTCCTGCTATCTTCCAGCCCATGAACGATTCGGTATCTATTCTTTTTTAAGGAAAAACATGAATTTTATTCAATGGATTTTGCAAGTGACTGAATATTTGAGATGGTCAGATTTTTTTATTAGACGAACAGAGAGAGTTTGCACTTCTATTCATGGTCAAAACCTGATTTTTGTGTTGTAAGCATGGTTACTTAATACAGTTATACAAAGCCTTCTTTTTTCATTTTCCTTTAATGTTCAGGCAATCATGAAAACCGTATTCTAAACAGCTATTGTGCAACCCTTTTCCTCTGCCACTTCAATTTTTTGGGTTAAAACATGTTTTAGTCTTACTTTTCCTCTAGAACATCTTTTCATTATAAGCCTTACCGAGTGCTCTGAAAGTGCGCGTATGCTTATATTCAAGCGGCCGACAATTTTGTTTCCACTAAGGTTAATGGAAACAAAACTGTCGGCCGTCTAAATTTTACGCACATTCTGGCACTTCCCAGAATACAGATTTCTTTTCTAATTGCACTTGAGCTATTTTCACTGTATGATGAAAGTTAGTCACGCGATGATGTCAAGAGATTATTCACCACAGCAGTCATAATTAATAATAAGAGCGTATGTATTAATTGCAGGTGGTGGCAGAATTTTCTAATCCCTTTGGTAATGTATTCGGCATGGATTTCAACCTTCGAAACGGGATTCCTACAGGAACCCATTCCTCCTGCTCTTTCAATTCTGGATAACATCCTCAATGCCTTCTTCGCCATCGATATTGCCTTGACTTTTTTGGTCGCTTACAGAGACAACAGGACATATTTGCTTGTAGACGATCCCAAGAAAATTGCCCTCAAGTGAGTAAAGTCAAACCATGCATCACAACATTTTTCTCTAAACCAGCCAACTCTTTCTTCTCTAAGATTCTGCTTCTCATCTAATGCAGGTATTTGTCGACATGGTTTATCTTTGACGTTTCATCAACCATACCATTTCAAGAATTTGTATTACTCTGTACAGGGGACTCTGGCTCAGGTTTAACGTATAATTTACTTCATATACTCAGGCTTTGGCGACTGCGAAAAGTCAGTGCTCTCTTTGCCAGGTATAGCAACGTTTTTTAGGCTACTATTCATAAAGTGGAAGACAAAATCCCTTTCAAACGTAGAGATTAATTAGGAAAAAACCATCAAAACAATTAACTAATGAAGGATGATTTTTCTCTCCTGTCTGCTGCAGACTTGAAAAGGACATCCGAGTAAATTATTTCTGGCTTCGATGTGTTAAGCTTATTTGTGTAAGCCACTACCATGAATGATGTTTCTTTAATTTATGTTAATCATTTTGGCGTTTGTTTGTGATGAATGTTATGGCTTGCAAGAATTATTGATTGGTTGATGTTAAAAGCGTAGTTTAATTCACGATGAGATTTAATTATTTTATTTTATTTCCTCAGACAACATTGTTTTCAGTACACATTGCCGGGTGTTTCTTTTATCTGCTGGCGTCACGTTACAAGGATCCCAAGAAAACATGGATTGGTAGTTCCATTAGTCCTGATTTTAGAGAAATCAGTATTTGGGAGCGTTACGTGGCTGCAATTTACTGGTCTATCACTACTCTGTCCAGCGTTGGTTATGGAGATATTCATCCGCAGAACACCCAAGAAATGATTTTTGACATAGTTTACATGATGTTTAATCTGGGTCTTAGTTCTTACTTGATTGGCAACATGACAAGCCTCGTTGTGGAAGGTTCGGCCAGGACAAGGAAATTTGTAAGCTACCAATTATCCAATATAAATATACCCTTTGAAGGTAAATCAATGATTATTGACCTTTTTAATAAATTTAGATTTTTTTCTTCTACTTAATAAATGCAGAGAAACGTGATTATAGAAGCTTCAAGCTGTGCCTCCAGAAATCAGCTTCCAGATTTATTGAAAAACCAGATTATAGATTACTTGTCTCTGAAATTCAGAACCGAGGGATATCAAAAGCAACGACTATTCGATTCACTCCCAACTGGCCTTCGTTTGAACATTCTTCAGTACTTGTTTTTGCCCATACTTGAGAAAACTTATTTATTCCAGGGAGTGTCCTGCAGTTTTCTTCTGCACTTGGTATCAGAGATTCAAGCTGTCTATTTCCCTGCAAGACATGACATCATTTTGCAAGAAGAGGCACCCATGGATCTCTATATTGTTGTCTCTGGAACAGTGGTATTCTAGTACTTCCTCTCTTCTTTTTTTCTAAAACTTAGGTTTGACTTCTCTGGAAACAATCTTGAAATGCTTATTTTGCAGGAATTAGTCTTTCGCAGAGGATCAGAACATGAAGACGTAAGTAAATTCCACTCAACAAATCCATCAATCAAGACAGAAATAATTTTGTTACATTTTATCATTATCTTAATTCAAGGTTCCATTAACCATCCTTTGTACTTCTAAACTGCAGAAGCTTGTGAAGGAAGAAACAGGTGATGTATTTGGAGAGTTGGGAGTTTTATTTAATAAGCCTCACGAATTTAGGGCTGCAACAAAGATGCTTTCGCAACTACTAATAATTGGGCGCAGTGCATTGCTGGAAGTGTTGGAATCGCATGTCGAAGACAGACTGATAGTTATGGCAAATCTATCTCATGAGATTCCACCATAATTTAGCCCTCTGCCATTGCCATGCAAGTGCATATACAGGATGTAGATTTTCAATCTGATCCTGTTCTTTATACTAGCATAACTCAAACGACCAGCACAAGCAGAAAATACCGTGTAGTATTCTGAAATATTCCTGTGCATTGCTGAAAATTGCAGACTACATATGCAAAACAGCGTCTATATCTTTTTCTAAAGTGCAACTTATTTACAAATGTAACTCTAAAAATAGCGCCTGTTCAAACTCTTGCATGTGGTATGCCATATCAACAAAGGAGACGTTGAAGTATTATACAGTCTCGGAAAAAATCTGTAAAGCTACTTTTTACCTTTAAATATATCCTTGTACTGTATTCCTCGTGAATTTGTGGATATTATTGTATTTGGCTTGAACACGCTACAGTTCTTAAGCCTTGGTAATTGCCTGGACAGTTATATACATATATGTATATTTCCTTGATAAGCTTTGTGGGATCTAACTCTTCGTAGGAAAACATCTTTGAATCGTGGTTGTATCAGAATAAATGTCCATTATCATCGAATGAATTCATGTAGGCTTTAGTCAAGAAGAAGTGGAAAGCTGGCTGGATAAAACGCTAATGTCTCCCTTCCTTAAAACCAATTTTTTTTTCTTGAATAACACTTTTTTCCAGCATGGTTTTAGTTTTCTCTCAGTTTCAATTTGGTGGAATAGACTTATTGAATATCATTATCAACCACTAGCAATTTGTTTCCCAATACATACTTATTATTGGTTTAAATAAGATATAATTCAAAACACTTGATTAGGCCTCTTGGTAGTATATCAAAGAGCATTATGAGCTAAATGATAAATATAAACAACTTTTGATCTTTATGCAGTCTTTAGTTCTTCTTGATCTTTTTCTGAAACTTTGTAGTACTTCTAGAGAATGTAACTTTTTTACGGATCAAATATTGATGTCACATACCCTTCAAAATGAGTGTTCTAAGTATTGACACAATAAAGGATGGAGGGTCCATATGGATAGTACAACCTTGCAACCCTAACCTTTCAAAACTCATCAATAGCATAAAATAGAAGCAATATACAAAGAGAAAACATCACATAGAGACACAAGATACAAAGAATTATCCTTCCTAAAAACCCTTTAAAGGAAAAATTGAGCCTCAAAAGATTCATCTTCATCATATTAGATCTCAACACTTATTACATCTACCGCTAGGACTCTTAACATGCTAGGCTGCAACCTAGGATTACAATAATCTAATGCACAAAACTCTGAAGCTCATTCGCATCTCCAAAAAATGATCTCCCAAAACCTTGTCATAGTCTTCTACTCTTATGAAACACTTTGTTGTCCTTCTACTCTTGAGCTTTCCTTTGATCTTATTCACTTGTGGATCTTCTTATCCATCTTCATTGCTTTAAAACGCTCCTAAGACATGTTTATATACCATAGACAACTCTTCAACACAATCTCAAGTTGGCGAAAGGTCGGCCTTAAACTATAGGTCCCATGTAAAGTGTATTCGACCATCCTGTATAGGGAAAAAATATGAGAAATGTTAAGATGTAGATCACTCACTAAGATGCTATACATTGGAATATAAAACCACCACAAAGTGAATCTGATCAGCACAACCAAAAGGATGATAGGTGCCAATGCAAGATCTATACTCAATGGGGTTTGTATATTCCTTAAAAATAATGTAATTTGATAAAGGATAAAGGATAGTTCTGGTCTAATAAAGTAAGTGCCAAGGAGAAGAGGTAGGAACAAGTGCACCTAGAAACAAGATGGAGAAGATAGTACTTTGAATCTGAATTTGATTGTTCCCAAAATCTTGGATTCTATTGTAATTGTAGATCTAGAAGGCAGAGACTTGTATCTTTTTGCACCTGAAATTTCACTAAAAAATGGAAGGGACTAGTCGACTTTTTCCTAGAAAAAACTAATGAAACTTTTCTGGATCTTGTGTTTGCATCTATTCTACCTAGATCCAAAATCTCAGCTCTGTAACCTATTCCTACACCTAGAAAAATTGGGAAGAAGGTTGAAGAAAGGGGCTTTCCTTAGTCAAACCCCTATTTAGGAATCAACATTGAAATGAAATAAAATAAAATAAAAGTGTGTTGTCATGTTGTAGAGGCTAGATCTAAATAATGAAGTATATCATACCTTATAAATGCAATTCCTTCTTTAAATGTGATCAAAGTATGTTGATGCAATAGCTTTAATGACTAAACACAAAAAACCCAAAAGGAAATCACGCAAGACAAAACCTCATGAAATAGATGTTATAATTTTCTACAATAGTTGATTAAGGACAAGAAGAATGAAGCTTTATGAATGAATGAGGATCTCCTTCATTGGTAGAAAACTCCTTTGTTTGGTCTCCAATGTGAGAAAGAAGCTAGATCTATGGATGAAAACACCTTGATTGCATGCAGATGAAGATGTGGATGTTTGATGGCTCTTGATGGCTTCCTTGAACTTGATGCTTGAATGCTTTTATTTGATTATATCTTGTATTTTTTATTATGTTCTCGTATGTAAAATGAGGAGATAGGAGGTCCTTTTATAGTAAATCCCCAAATTTGGGATTCAAATATGATCCAGGATGACCACGAATCTAAATCTTAGAGGAAAACCAAGTCATTGAGATCCGAGAAAATTTTGGGCCCAAAAGCCTCGGGACAAGTTGGTCAATCAACTTATCCCAAGAAAAATGGTCTCAAATTTCATGGGGATGCCCAGGAAGGTGAAAGGAGTATGGGGAGAAAATGCAGGTTGCTACTGTTAGAATACCTCAGGGATAACTGAGAGGGGGGGGGGGTG
>MU227577.1:1503216-1519793 GCA_018584345.1 Thuja plicata | reverse complement strand
GTTATCAGCAACTTGATCTTTATCTTAAACTTATTAATCCAGATTGATACAAAGTAAATGCACATTTAGATAACACATTACACAACACATCAATTTGGTTACGGGGAAACCAAATGGTAAAAACCCCACTGGGAATTAGTACCCACAAAGAACTATACTATTTATAGTGATCTCTGTTAAAAGATCTTCCAACCCTGTAAGGAGTTACAATCATTATAATGCAGTAGTATAGTGACCTGGTTAAGGGTCAGACCCTGTTAGGAGTCTTTTACAATAACCCTGTTAGGGGTGGTGGACTCACTATCCAAGTGGTGAAGGCTACAACCTTCTGGTTATTTAATACACACTATATCAACAAGGTGAACTGCTATTTGTGACACTGCTTGTCTGATCAGTTCCTTTTGTGCGCCGATGCTTTAACCTCTTGTAAAGCACTACAAAAATCTTATCTGTATTCTAAAAGCTTCAACTTCAATATTTTTACTATCAACATATGATAAATATAGCTCTGCTGCTTTAACACTCTGCTCTACTTTTCTCATCTCTGGCTTTCGCAACTCTTCTTATCACAAATGACCTTCTATAAGTACATACACCAAGTATGAGATCATGGGACCTGTAAGAAAACTCTTCTTAACATCCTTGTTGGCTCTACTAAGTGTGCAAGCATAATTACAACTGCGCAAGTAAGTTAACTGAATAGACGTGTCGCTTCACTAAGTCAGTTTCACCAAATTAACCATAACTTTGCAATCTTCTTGAAATACATTTGGAACCTTTAGATTAATATCAAAAACTCATAACTCATCATGAATATACACACACATATATTAGAGATAGGTACAACTCAATAAACATGTTACA
The DNA here is from genome assembly GCA_018584345.1 of Thuja plicata. Classification (NCBI taxonomy): domain Eukaryota; kingdom Viridiplantae; phylum Streptophyta; class Pinopsida; order Cupressales; family Cupressaceae; genus Thuja; species Thuja plicata. The sequence goes on along the minus strand of MU227577.1, from coordinate 1,518,929 downwards.
TACGTCGGCCTTAAACCGTTATTCTTCCAGAACTGTAACCGTCAATAACAGAATTACATATCTTTACTGAAACATCATATCTGGGTCTGCGTGTATGAACATAGCATAATATACATGTCAACAACATGTATCTATCCATGCAAGTCTTCATGTCATCATATGGATAATTACATACAGAAGTGCTGCTATGTATTATATGTTGTCATCAATGACAAACATACAATCAATCAACTGTTCAGAATCAAATCTCCAACAGCTACAAGTTAGAAAAAATCCTGAATGCAGAAAATAAATGAATAGGTCCAAGGTGAGGAAATAAATTATTCGATTAGATGGAAAATTGAATATCAAACTTAGAAGAAAGAGCCAACCTCGAGTTCAAGCAATATTGAAGGAGGAAGAGGACCCATTTTTCAATTAAGTATGCAAATTTAGTGCTATATGAGGTCCTACCATAGAAAAACACTAAAGTAGGCACAAAATGGTCCAAAAATGACCACAAGTTAGGTGCTTACTTTGTAGGATGATACATTTAGCCCCCACTTTAGGAGGAGTATGAGACAAGCTCATGCTCACATTAAAGGAAGAGATAGAAGAGAACAAGAATGATGAAAGAGAGGGATGATCATGGGTGAATTGCAAAAGCGATGAGATAACACTAAGTTCAAGGACATAAGCCCCTTAAAAAAGATCTCAACTCCACATCCATGCACAAGGGGACAAAAAAATAAAATAAAATACATAAGACACAACACACAAAAGGGGTTAGTATTAAAAACATGACTCCAAATCAACTCCTGAAAGAGACCTCGATCTAAAATATCCCATCCACTAATATCATATCTGGAAAGATATTGCAAGAGCATAAGTGATCACATAGAAATGGAAAGGGCACCACCATAGATGACACAAACTCCATGATCTAACCCACTATCATAGCCATGAGAGAATGGAAAGAAGAGAGAAACCATGAATATGATAGGATAGCAAGTTATGTTATACTAGGTGATCTATGGGAGGAGAAAATAGAAAGGGAGATGAGTAGAAAGGCAAAAAAGTTGTGTTATGCTAGTTCCACTTATCTCAAAGAGAGAGAGAAAGGATAATTGATGGTCTAGAGAGCTATGTTATGCTAGTTAATTCTACCTTGAAAAATGTGTGCACGGAGGTGACTTTGAAAAATGTTTTTCCCACAAGGGCGGCTTGAAAAATATTTTGCACACAAGGGCAAATTTAAAAATATTTTATGCACATGTGCAACTTGAAAAAAAAAATGTGCACAGGAGTGGCTTAGAGATTAGTCTTATACAAATCATTGTCTCCATGTGGATCCATAAAAAGTAATCAGGCCTAAAGAAAGTGTTGTCTCCTTAGGGATTAAATAAACAAAAAAAATTGCATATACAGTACAAGGGAGGCCGTATGTATGACCCCCTCCTTATGATGGAAACATAGGTGAAATCATAAGGAAAGATAATCAAAAATATCTACTTCCAACAACAAGAAGATATCCTTAAAATGACAATGTATGCCATAAACTTGGCAAAGAGGGATGGCTCTTGTGAGCTAAGAAAATAGATAATCGTGAAAGGATATTCTACTTTTGGGAGGAGATCCTTGAAAGGAAGAGATCTCGGTTGCAATATATATACCTTCAAGAGGAGTTCTTGAACAAAGGTAATGTCTTCAAGACAAAGAGGGGAAGAATGCACCCTTTTAGCTCCCTGTTGCTAGGTGTAAAAGGGATTCTTGATGAAGGATGACATGATTTGAAATACAAAGTAAGGGAATTTTCTTATGATGAACATGGTTTTACAAATGAAGAAGAGGTTGTGATGAAGAATGCGCACCTCTTTCATAAGAGAGAATCCTTAATAAAAAAACAATTCTTTATAGGAAAATATTGTCACATGATAAACAAATGCCACTATATGAAGGAAAGTAGAGCCTTAGAAAAAAAGATAAGAAAAAAAAATGAAACCTTGCCTCCTAGTGTGAAGACGAGATGAAATATCTGATGCATCCCTAATGATAGTTACTTCATAATAGATATACATTTCTAAGAAAAAACAAGTTGAAACCATAGAAATATCCTAATATAAAACAAACATATTTAAGCTAGAAAGGACATTACATTATAAAGTAAGCAAGTCATCAACGAGAGAAATGAATGATATAAATGACATGGAAGATTAATTTTTGATAAACATACCCTTTGAGGGATGAAAGAGATTGTTAATAAACGATGTAGGTATCTTGTGTGAAACAAAGTGTCTCATACCAAAAAGGATGTATTATCATGAAATAATATCAATCCATGAAGAGATGAGGCGGAGAAGGAAAAAGAGGCACATTATGTCAACTTGGTGGTAAACCTAATTACACAATATATGCACTTCCAAGAAAGGAAGAAACTGTAATGAGGATATCAATCTCATCAAATAGAAATATTCTATACAACAAGTCCATACATGGGAGCACATCATAGTATAAAATAGATGACCGCCAAAGAGATAATGAATACTTTGAAAGAAGAAAAAAATGTGAGATAATGATTCCTTTCCCCCAATTAAGGGAACAAGAAGGAGATTTCTATTATAACGTCCTTAGTGCTCATTATACAAAGATCCTTCCAAAATGAAGAGCAACATGATAGGGAAAAGGATATGCTAAGGTATTTCTTTGATATCGTGGAAACGTAAAAGATATAGTGTTAAATTAAGAAGACATCTATTAACCAAATCTTGAACAAATGATCTAAACTCAATACAATCAACAAGAGAGTGTTTGTTACTATGATGAAAGAAACACAAAAATTCACCATGAATAGATCTTTGGTTCTTTGGAATATGTCTATAATGGAATCAAATTCTCTAGAATCATATTTAATCCGCCAATAGATTTTTTTGGCTAATGCTAAGCGGTCATCAAAAGGTTGAGGGGTAGTTATTTTTTGTAGAAGAATGTCAAGGGGGGGACTTGGTTGAGAGGAGAAAGATAGAGGGTTATCTTTAGGAGTAAAACCTAGACCACATGTAGTGCTTTGTGAAGGAGGATCAATAGGGACCTTAATGCCTTTTTCATTAATACCAAGTCCTAAGCCCCTGTATCCTTGTTGAGTAGTGATATCAAATCTTGTATTGTAAGTATCTTTTTTAGTGTAGAATCTGAAGGAGGTTAATCTTGAGCTTTATGGAGATGTGTAGTATAAAGAGGAATAGGAAGAGGAATATTCTGTTTAGGAAGATTCCTATCACTATTTGCATCATTTTAAGGTGGGGAAGAAGAAGAAGGTTTATTATGATCTTCTTGATTACTTGATGTTACTTTTAGAGAGTATTCATTAAGAAAATGATTAACATCAAGATCATGCATAATGCTTTGATAAAAATAAGTTTGTGTAAAATCATCCACAGAAGTACACAAACTTAATTCTCTAAGATTATCCATTAAAGTGGGTTTAGGAAGAGGAGATCTAGGCCTCCCTTTAATGCAATCATTAGGATCTAGATCTCTATCATCATGATTACTAGGTGTTAGAAGATTAGGATTAAGAGGATTGAGATTAGTGTCATCCCTATGTTCATCCACACATTCCATGGATTTTCTTAGAAATTTAATGATAAAAGCACATGAAATATTGATAAAGGAGAAAAATATTAGATAACCTCATAATTCCATATGCAAGAATATCATGAAGGAATAAAACCACCATAAAATGAAAGAAACCATGATTCATTCCATGTGATTGATAAAAAGAGGTAATGAGGAATATAACCACATGTGTTATGACACACCAATATAATTTAATCAATTCCATAGTTAATGAAATCTAACACAAAAAACTAAAATGAAATCTAACACCAAAATCAAAGGAATGTAATAAGCGTCAAGCTCACCAAAATATTTAGGAGAAAATGGTGAGAAATGTTAATATGTAGATCACTCAGTAAGATCCTACATATATTGGAATACAAAACCACCACAAAGTGAATATGATCAACACAACCAAAAGGAGGACAGGTGCAAATGCAAGATCTATGCTCGATGGACTTTGTATATTCCTTAATAGAAATTTGATTTGATAAAGGATAAATGCTAGATCTAATCTAATAAATAAAGTGCCATGGAGAAAGAGTTAGGAACAAGTGCACTTGGAAACAAGATGGAGAAGATGTTACTTTGAATCTGAATTTCATTGTCGCTAGAATCTCAGAATCTAATATAATTGCAGATTTGGAAGGAAGGGACTTGTATCTTTTTGCACCTAAAATTTCATTGAAAAAATGACAGGGACAAGTTGACTTTTGGGGGACAAGTCAACTAGCTGACTTGTTCCTGGAAAAAACTAATGAAACTTTCCCAAATCATGTGTCTACACCTATTCTTCCCAGATACAGAATCTTAGCTCCGCAACATGTCCCTATACACAAAAATATTAGGGAAGAAGATTGAAGAAAGGGGGTTTCCTTAGTCAAACCCCTATTTAGGAATCAACCTTGAAATGAAATAAAAGGAAAGTGTGTTGTCATGTAGCAGAGGCTAGATCTAAAAAATAAAGTATATCATACCTTGTAGATGAATTAGTTTTTTAAAAGTGATCAAACAAAAAAATTGATGTAATAACTTTGACTAAACCCAAAAACCCAAAAGGAAACCATGCAAGACAAAACCTCATGGAATAGATGTTTTAATTCACCACAATGGTTGATTAAGGAAAAGGCAAATGAATTTTGAGGGATGAATGAGGATCTCCTTCCTTGGTATAAAATTCCTTTGATTGGCCTCTAATGGGGAAATAAGGTAGATCTATGGAAGGAAAAACCCCTATATAATGAAGATGAATATGTGGATGCTTGATGGCTCTTGATGGCTTCCTTTAACTTGAATGCTTGAATGTTTACTCTCAATCATAGCTTGCATATGATTTGTTATTATGTTCTTATATGTAAAATGAGGAGATATGAGGTCCTTTTATAGTAAATCCCCAAATTTAGGATTGAAATCTGATCCAGGCCAACTACGAATCTAAATCTCAAAGGAAAACACCACCATTGAGTTCCATGCAAACTTTGGGCCCAAAAGCCCAGATATAAGTCAACCAATAGACTTGTCCTGGGCAAAATGGTCTCAAATTTTACAAACCTATGCCAGGGAAGGTGAAAATGAGTAGGGGGACAAAATGCAAGTTGTTGCGGGCTCAAAGAAGATCCTGAAAGAGAAAAATATATGAGTAGGTCCTAGGTGAGGAAATGAATTATGGGATTGGATGGAAAATAGAAGATCAAGCCTAGAAGAAAGAGCCAACCTTGAGTTCAAGAAAGATTGAAAGAGGAGGAGGACCCGTATTTGAATTAAGTATGCATTTAAGAGTTATATGAGGTCCTACAATAGAAAAAACACTAAAGTACCTACACAAAATGGTCCAAAAATTAGCACAGGTTGGGTGCTTACTTTTTAGGATGATACACATCCATTGGTCATAAATCACCTCTGAATATAAAATAATTTAACATAGTTTTCAAGACATGTTAAACCACTCCCAATTCACCTCCATATACTTCCTCTTCTTGGCACACATTTCCCTTATCTAGGACATCCTCCTAGAACAACACATAGTTGACCAACTCACCTGTAATTACTCTATCTCTTCAAAATTTCCCAATCCCAAAAGGTCCACTTTGAAAACTCTAGAATCAAATACCATAGGCCCAAACATACCCTATTCCAATTCATAGATCCCAACTCTCAATTATGATAAAATGCAATACTCTATAATTCCCTTCTTTGTAACTCAATGTTGTGTGATATCCGATCATTCAAATATCGTAAACACTCCTAAATTAGATTCCTTGGGTTATTTAAAAAGTGAGCCTCTAATTTTCCCAACTATCTATCATTAACATGATTTTCTCATGAATATCTACACCTTGTCAACATTTAGCAGTCTATACAAGTCCTCTCCAAAAGCTACCTCAAGATTAATTCAATGATCTTCTCATGGATTGTTGCACTGTCTCAACATTTGGTGGTCTATACAGGTCCTCTCTAGAAACTGCCTCAAGATGAATTTAGTGATCTTCCCATAAATCACTATACTACCTCAACATCAACTATCTGTATAAGTCCTTGGAAGTTGCCTCAATTAAATACATAACTCCTTAGCTTTGGTGATCTTCTCATGCTCAATGCACTGCTACAATGGTCGACAATTAGTATAGGTCCTCATTGTAAGCTACCTCAAGATGAATTTGACAATTTTCTCATTAATCATTACACTACCTCAACATTCGATAGTTTGTAAAGGTCCTATTTAGAATTTTCTTCAAGATGAATTCAACAATATGCTCATGAATCATTGTACTACCTCAAAATTCAATGATTTATATAGGTCCTTTTTTGAAGCTATGTCAAGATCAAATCAATGAGCTACTCATGAATTGCACCATTTCCTCAAAATTTGATGAATAACACAAGTCCTTTCAGTAAACTATCTTAATCGAATATCTAACTCCTTAAGTCCATTGATTTTATCATGCTCAATGCACTACCACAATGGTCAGTGATCTATACAGTTCCTCACTATAATTTTCCTCAAGATGAAAAATCATGATGATACCACCATCAGACCACAACCCAATGTTAATCTTTCTTTAGCTGATATCTTCAAATAAATTATTCTCTTAGTGTTACTCATCCCTTCCTCCACTTATATTGGTGTTTCTCTACAAATGGATATATCCCCTTTCATAATTGAATTATTATGCCTATACATTTTATGGATTATGTCATTAACCTTTTCTTCACTTCAATCTAGCAGGCCATCCATAATTCCCCTTTATATAATATATCTTTGTTTTTCAACAATCATCTTCAACTTTGCATTCTTCAACTACATCACACTCACTAGGTTCATCATTCAATGAATAATTTAAATTATGTGTATCAAAAGATATGTCACACATTGTTGTCTTTGACCTTAAGCAATAATTTTCCTTCAGCAGTTTCTCATTTTGTTCACTCAAGTTTGATATTTCCCTTTTTTTGCAAATTAGTTTCCTCTTCCCTTCTCATTATCATTTATTTCAATTATTAATTCTCTCTTTGGATCTCAACACATAAATATATCCTCTCTTTTAGTTCTTCAATACTTCCTTTGACGTCCTCTACTTGCTCCAACTCCTCTTATAATTTCTCATTTATCCTTTTGACATCATTCAATTCTTGCTGCAAAGTGTCTATAAAAAAGATAATTTTCCTTTTTGACTCTTTTTCCAACCTTTCCCATTGTAACAAATTATGACCTTCTAGATTCACTCTAGACCTTCCAAAACACTTACTCTAAAGGATTCAATAACTATCTCTAATACCATTTGATACTATTAAGGATGAAGGGTCTAGAATGGACAGTCCAACCATAGGACAACCTTGCATCTGTAACCTTCTGGAACTCATGCATAGCATAAAATAAAATAAATATACATAGAGGAAACATCACATAGAGATGCAAGGCATAAGGAATCATCCTGGGAAATCCCTTAAAAGGAAAAACCCCACCTTAAAAGATTCATTTTCATCATATTAGATCTCACAACTTATTACATATTCTATTAAGGCTCTTAACATGCTAGGTTGTAGCCCAAGATTACAATAATCTTATGCGTAGAATTCTAAATCTCATCAATACCTGTAGAAACTCCTCTTTTGAAACTTTGTCACAATCCTGTACTCCTATGAAATGCTTCACTTTCTTATTCTCAAACTCTCATTCGATCTTCTTCACTGGTGAATCTCCTTATCCACCTTCATTGCTTTGAAATACTCGTAATATATGTTTATATACCATTCACAACTCTTAAACACAATCTTAGGTCATCCAAAGGTTGGCCCTAAACTCTAGGTCCCATGTAACATGTAGTTGGCTACTCCTTGGTCCTAAATCATCTTTGAACTTAAAATAAAACCTCTCAGTTCTCAAGACATGTTCAAATGGTCTCATATCACCTTCACAAACTTCCTATTGCTAGCAGGCATTTTCCTTCCCTAGAACATCTTCCCAGAAGAACACCTAGTCAACCAAATCACATGTAATTACTTTGTCTCTTCAATATTTCCTACTTCCAAATGCTCCACTCCAAAAAATCTAGAAACAAACATCATAAGCCCAAAAATACTTCTATTCCAATCTGCAAATCCTTTCTCTCAAATACGGTAAAACACGGTGCTCTACAACACCCTTCTCTTTAACTCAAAACTTTGTGATGGTTGGTCATTCAAATCTCCTTGATGATCTTACGTTAAGTGTGGAAGTCAAGAGCTGAATTTGGTACTGAAGTGTTGACTTGGAAAATTTTACATTGCAAGTTTCTTATTGGAGATTGAATGAAATGTATAATGGTCTATCCATTTAATTTCTCTTAGTGCTCATGTCTTAAGAACATGAAACATATATTTTTAGATTGCATATTTGTTAAAAATCAATGGACAACTATGTTTAAAATATTTCCTCCTATTTTCTATGATGAGCTAAATTGGAAAGAAACAATTTTTTATTTTGGTATGTAAAACAATATTATGGTTGATTATATCAGACAATTTATTTTAAAGCATATATGATGAATAGGCTAAGCATTTATTTTGATATTTTTCTTAAGTGTCTTTTTTGTTTTCATAGCTCCAACTCTCCTATGCAAGAAGAATATGGTTGTCATGGACCCCCTTCAACAAATCAAAGAGTAATTATTGTGATTTTAATATAATAATGGTTGTCAAAATAAAATTGTTCAATATATGTAATGAATGTCTATTTCAGCTTTTTAGTGGCTATAATTTGGTAATGATTATTTTGAGTTATTTTTTGTTCCAACTACCTATTCATAGCTCATATTCATTGTAATGGGTTTTGATGCAACATATTAGAATAAATAGTTTAAATGAGTATTGATTTAAATATATATTTTTAGATCAAATATTAGATTGATGATAATATTATAAATTAGATATATAGAATTTAAATAAAAATAAGGTATATAGTTTATAATTAGATATAACATTAGATTTTCTTAAGATTAATTTGTTTATTATTGAAGAAATAACATTTTAATTAAGTAACTTCAAAATTGATATAAAAAAAAAGTATTATTTTTAATTTAAATCTTTTTATAAAAGTAAACTATTAAATTTTTTTTTTTTTTTTTTTTTTAAATTATTATTTAATTATATTATTTGTATACTTTTTTAATTATATAATAATAGTTTATTTTGTATATCATTAGTAGTACTTGTCCTAGGAGTACTATTACAATGAGTTATAATTTTTTATATTAACTAGTTCTTAAATTAGGTGAGCCAACTATAAACAGGTAATTTTTATTTTTCAAATTTATTTTCTTATGGTAAAGTTTTGTTATTTATGTTTCTACATTATAAAAAAAAATTCATTTTTCTTTATTATTGACATTTGAAGTCTTATAAACAAATATGAATTTAATTTTTTTTAAAAGGTGTTATTAAAAATATTTTAGGAGAGTTTGAGAAATATCTAAGGGAATATTATGTAATTGTAACATTTTAATTTAAAATATATTTAGTATGTGAGGTATATTATTTCAATTATATTAAAAATCAAATTATTTTAGAAGAATATTTATTTTAAATATTATTATAGGTTATTAAATTATAGAAATTACATTTATAATGTATACTTTTATTTATAATTTTTCAAATTCTAATTATAAAAATATGTTTTTTTATTATATCTAAAAAATAATATTTATTTAAGATATATTTAACTAATTTAAAATAAGATTTAAATTATTTGAATTAAAAAAAATAAAATTAATAATTATTTCTATTACATGATTTATGGCAAGTACTTGCAATATGTGGCACTTGTTATAATTATAATAAAAAAACATAACATTTTTGCATTGATAATAAGAAGATCGGAAAGAAATTTACAACTGAGAGCTCAAAAAAGTGTCAAAACGAGGCATAGCCTCACAACGAATAATTACAAGGAAGATCAAACAACATCGAGATAAAGTATCAACACATCAAAGAGAAGGAAACAAAAAGCTACTAATGTAAAATATCATAGAAGGTGTCTGTTCAGGCAGTCCACCCAGGGGCCTTCCATCCAGACTATGTTCTTCTTAGCCTGTATTTGAGACAGCATGAAGATCTGGTCATCCATGGCATTTTTTTTCTTCTTAAGTTCCTCATGAAGTTTCTTGACCGTCTCTTCGAATACATCGAGATTATCCATGTACCTCCTCCATTCGTAGCCATCTTTCATCTTGAGGACAAAAATGGTAGAGTGACCCATCTTCAGGAACCTCTTCAGATTCTCCCCACTACTCAACATGTGAATAGATACCTGCAAGGAGATTTTAGAATATGTGAGTTTATAGAAAAACTCAATAAGAACTCTGGGACTCTCAAGAAATTTTTCTCCATTCCTGCACTTCCAGATCTGCCAAAGGATGTTAGAAGACAAAATATTCCAGAATAGGTTAGTATCTTTCTTTAAACCATGAACATGCCCATTGATAATTTCAAAACTATTAAGATATTTATAGTAAGTAATCCCAAACATGGACCAAATTTATTTTGCAAAAGTACAGTCGAGAAGGATATATATGCCTGCCGGATTCAGGAATTTTGTAGATGCTACAAAGTTCAGTAGCATAGGAGTCTTTCCTTATAGGGAGCCTGTCAAGAATTCCATAGTCTGTCAAAGTAACTTTTCCAGGTATTAGCTTCCATATCATTATACCACATTTTATTGACATGTTTTATAATAGTATCATTCTTATTAAGAATTTTGTAAATGTTCTTGGCTTTAATTATATTCACAATAGTGCCATCAGGCCATTTAATTTCCAAATATCTGTGGGAGTCAATATGATAGGTGTTGGGTAAGTCCTTACAAGATTTAACAACCATATTGTAGGTCTTGTTTTGAGACAGAGGGATGTTATATCTGGTTTTGAGCACCTCCAAACTTATAAGTCTGTCATGTTCAAACAAGCTTATAAATTGTGAAATAACCAAATTGTGCCACGCTCTAGTAGAGAAGCCTTGGGAGAGAGTGAGAGGTTTACCCGAGATGTGCAGATTCCACCAAATGGACCTTTCACCAAAAAGATGGATATTTTCATGGAAGGTTTTATTAGAGATAAAAAATTTAACATGTTCCCAGGCTTTCCAAATAGTTTTAAAGACCGTGGATCCTTGGACAGAGATAGGGAAGTCCCCAACAATGTGATCATAAACGGGCAGGTTTTTCCAAGACTTAGCTTTTCTCGGGAAGCCTCTCTCAATGTTACCTCTGATAAGAACCTTCCATGGCTCAACGCCATCCGGAGAGTGGAAAATCTATTTCATAGCAAGGGCAGTCCCTTGAGTTTTAATGTCCTTGAGCCCCAGCCCACCAAGTAATTTATCGGTGTGGCACCACTCCCATTTAATAGCATGGAGTTTTTTGGCCCCTTTACCATCCGACCACAGAAATTTCCTAATAGTCTTTTGAACTTCAAGAATTTTATAGTTATTAAACATCCAAGTAGAGGAGTAGTAGATGTTGTAAGATGAGAGAATTTTTTGACAGACCTGAACTCTGCCAGCCAAAGAGAGAGATTTATTGTGCCATTTATCCAGCTTTTTGGTAATTTTTTCCTTAACCCAAAGCCACATATCCTTGGTGGAAGGTTCCATAGAGAAAGGGATACCAATGTATCTAACAATCTAGTGAGAGCCACCCCATTGAAAAGTAGATTTATGAAACCACTTTGGAGGTCGATCATTCTAACTAAGGAAAATGCATTTGGAGTGCGATAATCAGGTACCAGATATAGTACAAAAAGAGATAAGTTTGTTATGCAGAGCAGAAAAGTTATCTTCAGACACTTCAAGAAAGATAGCAGTGTCATCGACAAATTGAGAGTTGATGAGTTCAGACTTATCAGGAAGAATGATACCTCTGATATCCTGGGAGATGGAGTTGTCCCTAATAATGTCAGTGAGAGCATCTGAAGCAATAACAAAAAGAGTAGGAGAAAGGGGGCATCCTTGTCTAATAGATCTCCCAAGGGAGAAAGGTTTAGACAAAGAGCCATTCACATCCACTTGGGATGAAGCATATTTAAGAAGGAGGTTAACATAATTGTTGAAGGCAGGACGAAATCCAAAGGCTTCCAGCATCATGGATATACAGTCCCATTTGATCCTGTCATAAGCTTTCTTGAAGTCATGAAGAAACATAGCGTTATTCAATTGAGAATGTATAGACCAATCCATCGCCTCCCACCTAGTGATCAAGTTTTCAAGAATGAACCTACCCTTAATGAAGCCAGTCTAGGAGAGGCAAATGATATTTGGCAGAATACTCTCTAGTCTAAGAGCCAAAATCTTAGCAATAATTTTGTATGACACATTGAGGAGGGTAATTGGCCTCCAATTATTAATAAGGGCCTTGTCTCCATCTTTAGGGATTAACTTAATAATACCACTGTTAATAGAGGTTCCTAGGGACCTTTTACTTAAGGCTTCTTTGTATAGATCATAAAGATCTTGGCATATCCAATCTAAATTAGCCTTATAAAATTCCACAGGCAGCCCATCAAGCCCAGGCGCCTTATCATTCTTGAGAGAATTAATAACCTATTTGATTTCCTCAATAGAGATATCACAGCCAAGAAGAGAAGCATCTTTCATGGATATTCTATTGGGGATGAGGGCCCTGCAATTGTTTCAAAGGCATTTGGCTTCCTCCGAGTCTTTAGAGGTAAAAATATCTTTATATAAGGATGTAAAAGCAACTTTTATGTCATTCACATTATCAATTTCAATGTTGTGAACCATAATTCTATCTATAGTTTCATTGGAATGTTTTTGTTTTAGCAGGTTAAAGAAGAATTTTGAGCCTCTATCCCCAAATTGTATCCAATGGGATCAGGATCTGATTCTATCTCCTCTAACTTTGATCTGCTGATGCTGTCTAAGTTCCGATCTAGCCAAAGAAACATTAGAAATAAGATTATCATCCATAGGATTAGAATGAACATCCATCTCAGCAGAGTGAAGATTGGTGGAGAGCAACTTTTATGTGAATCTAATGTCTTTGGATTTTTTTTTACCTAAATTTTGAAGCAGGGCTTGCCAAGACAGGATGTTTTGGTTCCATAAGTCAATAAGGGAGGGAGACAGGGGGTTGTTTGTGTTAATGAGTCTAATCAGGTTAATGGCGAAAATGATATCTTCATCCTGAAGCAGAGAAGTGTTAAGAATGAATTTGGGATTACCAGACTTATTCCAAATAGGGGAGTCATTAATTCTAACCAAAATAGAGATAGGGTGATGGTCAGAGAGAGCGGTAGGGGTCACAGTGACCAGTCCTCCTAGCATGTTGGGGATAAAGGAGAAGAAATTTTTGTCAACATAGAATCTATCCAGTCTGGCATAAATTCTAGCATCACCTTGTTGAAAATTGCACCACATATGCCATAGGTCATGTCTGGAGTCTTTATTACTAGTTAAGGGGTCAAAAAGGTTTTTATTGCATTTCAATCTAAGCCAGTGAGGTTTTTCAAAATATTTCCATGAGAAGGGTAGGCCCCCCAATTTATCCTCCTGCAATTCAACCATGTTGAAATCACCCCCAAAGAGCCAAGGAATACTCGGGAGGGAGTTCAACCATTCCTAAAGTTTTGATCTTTCCTTGAAATAATTGGACGCGTAAATGGAGCAGACACCAAAATTAAAATTATTAATATTAAAAGTGAACCAGGCAGCCCTATTACAAGGGGACACACCTTTATCCGTAATGGAATTAGTCCACTTTGGGTTAACAAGTAGGCCAAATCCTCCCCTACCTTTAGGATGATTACTATAAATTTTGACAGCATCTTTCCAAATACAATTTAAGTTCACATCAAGCATAAAGCTAGTAGTTTTAAATCCTTGTAGCATCAAGATATCAATGTTATTAAGAGAATCTAAAAAATTTTTTACAATACACTTTCTGTCAGGGGATTCAAGGCCCCTAATGTTCCATGAAATACAATTCATGTTGAACCAGATTGGGGTGGGCCACAATTAAGGTTCGTCACCTCATTGGTAGGCATATTGGTAGTAGAGGAGACCTCTCCATTTTTGGACCCCGAGGAGTTTTTATTCTTAGAACCAAGAGGTTGCCCTCTACATTTGGTTTTGGGGAAATCATTTTTGTCATCATATTCATCTTCATCAGATAGAGGTGTCACCACCACATCCATGTCTATGATAGGGTTTGAGGGATCACCAGAGTTCCCCTTCGAAGACACAATCTTATTTAGAACTGAAGGTTGGGTGAGTTTGGCGCAAGCAGGGATGACTTCAAAGTAACAGTCATCATCAAGTTCTTTCATTTTTTATGATGTATGTCGTGAGTTTGTTCCAAAACCAGAGGACAATTAGGAGGAATTTGAGACAAGATGGAGATGGGGGATTCATGAAGGAAGGTGTTGAAGGGGTTATTAGATAGCTGGAGAGGAGAGACCAATTGAGGTTTGATATTTTTTCTTCTTCTTTTCTTGGTTACAATTTGGAAGCTGTCAGATGGGGTAGTAATGGGCCGAGCATCAAACGCAGGAATCATGAGGGATTGAGCAGGAGGGAAAACTGAGGGGGTGGGGAAACATATAGGGAAGCACTCGGGGGTTCAACCTAAGGAGAAAATGGGGTCTGCTGAGAAATATGCTTAGGTTTTATAAAATAGTGAGCTATCAGAGGAGGGATTTGATTTCACAGATGGTGGCTTTTTTTGAATGATCGAGCATTCTTTTCTTAGATAACTCTCACATTTATAGCTCGAAATCAAGCATTTAGACCTCCTAAAATCTCCATAGGGAAAGAATATGATTCATCTGAGATGTTGATGTCCAGGGTATTAGGGATATCCATGCCTAATTTTAATGAAACAAGGGCTCTAGCATCCATGTGAGGGATAAGCCTTGAGGTATCATCAACCCTTATGACTTTACCCATTGGCTCAATTAACCGAGGTACGAAGCACCATAGAAACAGAGGTATATGTTTAACTAGAATTCATCATGGGGAGGATAGGGAAAGAACCTCTTTGTGTATGGATTCCAGGGTCCATACGAGTGAGTGAAAGGAAGTGTTCCCAACCGTCTAGTATTGCCTTTTGACAATAGCTTCCTGGGCATCCAGATTATTAAAGAAAATAACATATAAACCTTTTTGAATCTGCCTACAAAATGAAATGTGATACCCTAGTTTTAAATTCCAAAATTTATGGAACCAGTCATCAAGAAACTTACGAGTGTGACATTTATCAACTTCAACCACAGCGAAAAAATGGCGGAGTTCTTTAACCTAGTTTTTTCCTTGTTGATTTCATTGACCAATTCAGAATTGGGAGAAATGGAGAAGGATTTCAGGGTTCCAGAGTCCTGTAATATATGAGATAGGGGTCCTTAGGAATTTATAACGTGTTGAAAGAGGATAAGGTGATTTGATTGTTAATTGTTATTTGATTTGATTAAAGTGTGTTGAATTCCTTAACCCTACTTCATATTTACCAGAATTTAATTGATTGTGTATTGCAATTGTGATTAGGGAGAAGATAAGATGTCCCTCTCTTATTCCCAAATGCACAAATGGAAGATCCAAGTTGATCAACCCAAGGGAAGGGCTAATGCACAAATGAA
>MU227577.1:1467888-1493206 GCA_018584345.1 Thuja plicata | reverse complement strand
CTTTGGCTGTTGTGTTCTCGCAGTTTCCTTTGTTCATGTTAATATGGTGTTGACATGTCCATTGTGATTCTGCTCTGTTGTACCACGGGCCAGCACCCTCTTGCTGCTTATTTTAATCAAAAACATATGTGTGTAGAATCTTAGTCAAATTTGACCATAAAATGCCATGGATCAATCTTGTCTTTCAATTTTAATTTATATTAAGAAATTTGCACCTAGCTTTGTGCACATTCTCTCGCCTTTTCATATTGGTCATAGATATCATTAATAAATAGATTTTTTATTGATTAAAGGGCACAAGATTTTATTGATGGGCTCTCAACATATTTCAATTAGAACCTAGATTTTCATAATTGGTCAAATAATTGATGTGAAACTTAAGTTTAAGTAGATTTGCATTGTTCTCTTGGTCTTTAAATCTAAAATTTAAAGATATGGAGAGCTATTAGAAATTCATGATAAGATTTTGGTTGGGTGGGATAAAAATTGATTGTATGATTTTCAATTTTGTGGGAGATGAATTTGTTATCATAGATTTGTATTCATAGTTGCACTAGAGTCTTATGTTGTTCCCTCTTTTCCCCCAAAAAAAAAAAAATATACAGTAAAAATAAAGAAACCACATCACTGGCAAATAATTCAAGCCTAAGATCAAACCATATTACATGGTAAATTACTATCTTCTGATATTGATATTTTTTTTGGAATATAAGATTACAATGTAAATTACTATCATATGTATTTAGAATGTTAAATGGATAATAAGATCAAATGTACTCTCTTTAAATGCATGCAACTTTTTAATAGTCAAATAGTCAACAGTAATTTTATACTTCATCCTTATAAAAAGAGTTAATAGTCATCATGTTGTTGACTTTGTAGAAAATTAATCTTTTGTTCATCAAAAATAGCATAAAAAGTATACTACTTATAATGTCCTAAATTTGCACCCCTGTATTTATGACACTTTCACATAAAGTCCCATGAGTTAGCAATAAAGGACCATGATCAAATGGACACATTTTGACATCATGGCCCCTTTTAGCACTTTGTTCATGATCTCTCATCCAGCTTTGAAGCCCACATGCTTGGACGTGAGCGTGGCATACACACATCTACATGGAGCTCATTAAAGACCAAGTTCAAGATAGCACCATGGCCCCTTGTAGCAATGTGTTTATGATGGTGTAAAATGTTCCAAATGAATATATTAAAGCCCAAGTTCAAGATGGCTTCAATCATTGTATTGGACAAAAGGTTCTCTAGACTCAACAAAAAAATTTAGCTCCACTCACTATAGTAAGTGAGTTTTTTTTGTTTGTGATTTTTTCAATCTATGTTCACGATCTTCTAATAGAGAAATTTTTTATTTCTCAAGGGGATATTTTTCATCATGTGATAAGGTGGTTTCTAAGTAGTTGCTTTATGTTTTATGGATTTCAATTTTTTTGTTGAAGTTTCTCTAGCTATTTTATAATATTCTATTTCAAGTGTTTCTAACTCTTTGAATGTGAATGTTTGATATATATTTTAATAGCTAAAGGTTTGAATAAAAACCATAATTTACTAGTCAAAAAATATTTTCAATAGTTTACTAACATTTTAAAATCTTATAGTGAAATTCTTCATTCCTTATATTCCTCCAATTTGAAATTACTTTTGATTTGATAATGCTCTCCACATCATGCAAAACTTATTTTTTTAATGTGTCAAATTGGAAGGGCTAATACAACCAACCATTACATATGTTACTTTAGTCAAAATTGTATGCCGCACAATTTCTACCCTATAAATTGCATCGATTTTAGTATTTATTCCCACAAGATATTTTTGATTTCATATTATTCCTAGCCTTGGCAACCACATAAGACTCTAGTGCAACTATGAATACAAATATATGATAAAAAATTCATCTCCCACAAAATTGGAAATCATACAATCAATTTTTATCCCACCCAACCAAATTCTTATCATGAATTTATAATAGCTATCCATATCTTTCAATTTTACATTTTTCATAAAATTATTTTTAGTGTTGATTTGGTGATAACTACTAAAAACCACTAAATTGAAAAGCTTCATCCTCCATTCTAAATTATAGTTCCACTTTCTCATTTTTTTGTCTTCATTCTTACCCTCATCTCTCAATCAGAATTATTTCCTATTAGTATTTTTATATACCTTCCAAAATCTTTGAATACACTCATATGTTGCACATTTATCATTGGTTATGTGTAAATAGATTTTTGTTTAGATGTTAGCTTTGAAGACAAAAGGAATTTTGAGCTCTATTTTTCTATGAAAGATTTTAATGTTGTGAGATTTTTCTCTTACACAAAAAATTGATTTTTAATTATTAAAATATATTTATTATTAAATTAAACTAATAATTTATTTATTTACTTTCATTAGGTAAAGTCGTCGATTATTTACTATATTTTAAAAAATATATATTAGTTACATAATTAAATTATTGACCTAGTTAAAAAGACAAAAAGAAAAAGTTCAAAAGTTACACTCACAACCTTTTCTTTTGTTACAATCAACATTTTCATGATGCAAGATCTTTTCATCAACACATCTACATTTAATTTTAGGACTTCAAATCACAATCATCCTTTAAACAATAATTTGTAGATGTGTAACTATTTTTGTGACTATAATATACAATCGATAAGTTAACATATTGATTCAGAATAAACATGTTCATATGTATGAATTCACCCAACCATTAATTTAGCTATGATGATGATAGATCTATAACCTATATAAATCTATTTTACATATAAAAGAAAACTTTACATCAAAGATCCTCCTTTCTGCATATCTTATTTACAACAAAAAAAATATAACATTCTTGTTTAGAGGTGGACCATTTTAGAGATTTCCAAAGATGGTGTAACATATTCCAAAAATAATAATTCAAGCCTAAGATTGAGATTGTTTCAATAATTAAAGCCAAGAATTTCAAGGGAAGACAATTGGCTAAAATGATTCTCTAGACTCAACAAAACAAAAATTAGGCACTTGTCATTATAGTAAGTGGTTTTTATTTCTTTTTGTAATTATTCTTTTCAATATGAATGATCTTCCAATTGTGGTGATTGTTGTTTAGAGGTGGAAGTACTCAAATTCACCATTGGATTTTTTTATGATGGTGTAACATGTTCCAAGTGAATATATCAAATCCCAAGTTCAAGATGGCTTCAATCATTGTATTGGACAAAAAGTTTCTCTAGACTCAACAAAAAAATTAACCTCCACTCACTATAGTAGGTGTGTTGTTTTTGTTTTTTTATTTTGTCCATCTATGTTCATGGTCTTCTAATAGAGTATTTTTTAATTTCTCAAGGGGCTATTTTTCATCATGTGATAAGGTGGTTTCTAAGTAGTTGCTTTATGTTTTATGGATTTCATTTTTTTGTTGAAGTTTCTCTAGCTATTTTATAATATTCTATTTGAAGTGTTTCTAACTCTTTGAATGTGAATTTTTGATATATATTTTCATAGCTAAAGGTTTGAATAAAACCCTTAATTTACTAGTCAACAAATATTTTCAATAGTATACTAACATTTTAAAATCTTATAGTGAAATTCTTCATTAATTCCATATTTTCCTCCAATTTGAAATAACTTTTGATTTGATAATGCTCTCCACATCTTGCAAAACTTTTTTTTTTAATGTATCAAATTGGAAGGGCTGATACAACCAACCATAACATATGTTACTTTAGTCAAAATTGTATGCCCCACAATTTCTACCCTATAAATTGCATCAATTTTAGTATTTTCTCCCACAAGATATTTTAGGTTTCATATTATTCTTAGCCATGCTCTTTTCTCAATCCAAGATCTAATTATGTGTTTTTATTTTTTATTTTTATTGAATTTCATACTTATTTCATGGTTTTAAGTCATTTTTCTTTATTTTTACTTTTTCTTTTTTGGAATTAAAAATCATACGATCAATTTTTATCCCACCTAACCAAAATCTTATCATGACTTTCTAATAGCTCTCCATATATTTTAATGTTATATTTTCATAAAATTATTTATAGTGTTGATTTAGTGATAACTACTCAAAACCACTAATTTAAAAATCTTCATCCTCCATTCTATGTTATAGTTCCACTTTCTCATACATATTTTTTTATTTGTATTATTTCTTATATACCTTCAAAATCCTATGAAGACATTGATATGTTGCACATATATCATTGGTTATGTGTAAAGAAATTTTCTTTTAGTTGTTAGCTTTGAAGACAAAAGGAGTTTTGAGCTCTATTTTTCTATGAAAGATTTTAATGTTGTGAGAATTTTCTCTTTAAAAAAATCTATTTTTAATTATTAAAATATATTTATTATTAAAGTAAATTAATAATTTATTTATTTACTTTAATTAGGTAAAGTGATTATTATTTACTCTTTTTTTTAAAAAAAATTAGTTACATAATTAAATTATTGACCTAGTTAAAAAGACAAAAAGAAAAATTTTAAAAGTTCCACTCACAACCTTTTCTTTTGTTACAATCAATGTGTTCTAATGCAAGATCTTCTCATCAACCTATTTGCATTTAATTTTAGGACTTCAAATCACAATCATCCTTTAAACAATAATTTCTAGATGTGTAACCACTTTTGTGACTATAATATACAATAGACAACTTAACATATTGATTCATAATAAATATATTCATATGTATACCCAACCATTAATTTCACTACCATAATGATAGATCTATAACCTATATAAATCTCTTTTACATCAAAGATCCTCCTTTCTACATATCTCATTTACAACAAGAAAAATATAAATATTTATCCTCTTTTATTAATCAAAATGAACCTTTAAACAATCCATAATCTACACTGTCCAATAAAAAGTCTCCCATCTTAAATTATTTCTCCTCCACCGCCTCCATTTTCCTCTCCTCCTAAACTCTTGTAAAAAGTTCCAATGGCTTCATTTCAAGGAAGAACTTCGTTAACCCTAAAGATCCGGCTGTTCGGCAGACATCATGTCAAACTTTACAAACTCTCGTGTGAAACAACAGAGTTGACAATCTCTCATAGGAAGACTCGTTAACCTAAACCCTAAACCCTAAAGCGCCGGCTGTGTGCGGCTGACAGCATGTCAAACTCCACATCTACTGTCGTGACAAACTACAAACTGACAATCTCTCTCGTGGGTTCGCCTCAGCTTTTTGTCCCACCATGTTTTGCCTTTAATTGTCATCCAAGTGCAACAGCTCTTACCTTATGATAACAAGTGTGATGCAAGTGCAAAAGCAGATTAAGAGTATCAACTAGCCAGAAGAAGAAAAAATATATGTATGTCTGACAGGATGAAAAAATGCTTCAATATCTGCCTTCCATTGTCGTTGGACATGGAAAAACAATTGCATAGCCTTCCAATTGGATTGTTGCCACCATTGGGCGCCAGCAGTCACCAGCCCACACAAAAAAAGCTGCGCTGATATATTATTTCTCCTTATAACACTCGTTACAGGTACCAATTATTTCACTACAGATCCTCCTATTGAATAACTTGTAATTCCACCCACATCGTAGGAGAAGAATTGTAAAACTAAGTTTTTTAAATGCAAAGCTTCTGGAATTAGAAAAAATACCTGTCGATTGCAAAAGCTTTCCATTCCAACATCATGGACTGTGAAAACTATATATTTGTAAGTTGTTTAAAGATTGAATTTGGATGATAATTCTTAGAGTTTTGCAATTTGGTTTCAAAGTTGTACAACGGGCTTCTTGACATATTTGGATGTTTCAAAAGACTTCTATTTAACAAGTCTATTTAATAAGTTTATTGTAGCATATTCTTTGTTTCCAATCATTTGATCAAAGATACTTGAATGTTTCTGAGGTTATTGTAGCATATTCCTTGTTTCAAGTACTAGATCGATAAAAAAATCGTATAATTCCTTCAATCAATAGAAAAAAAAAATTCATATTTATTTCTGTAATAATTTTTATATTTTTTTATTTTTCAACTCCTCACTTCTAAATGAAGTTCTTTATTTTCATAATCCAACAAATCTTTTCTTTTACAGTTACTCACTTTCATCTTACAAGAAAACTGTACTTACACTTACTCACTTTCATCCTTTATGATGGAACACATTAATGCAAAATAATTTACACACAGTTAGAATCTAGAAATATATAATATAAGCTATCATTCATGAACTGTCAAATTCTAGAAATATATAAGCCATCATTCATAAACTGTAGAAATCTAATAAGCTTAATCTTCTCTTCTGTTTAAAGTTTATATGGGAAGGGATTAAACAACCAATTTATTTGGATTTCTTGACTACTATGTGGATAGATTTTATGGTAGAATAGGCAATACCTGTTATTACCTCTAAATCCTCTAATTGATTTGGAAGGTTAAAGCTCCATAAAAAATAATAAAACAACAAAATATAAAGGGCTCTTCTTAGAGATGAGCGGTTTTTCTTCTAATTCACTATTTTATTTTCTTTGGCACCTCCTGCTATCTTCAAGCCCATGAACAATTCAGTTTCTATTCTTTCAAAACGTGAAAGAAGGATTTTATACAATGGAATTTTCAAGTAATTAAATGTTTGAAATGCTCAGATTTTTTTATTGAACGAACAGAGAGAGTTTGCGCTCCTCTTCATGGTTCCTCAATACAGTTATACAAAGCCTTTTTTCCACATTTTTTTTAAATGTACAATCAATCATGAAAAACGTATTCTAAACAGCAATTGTGCAATCCTTTAACCTCTTCCACTACAAATTTTTGGGTTGATATTTAGAATAATTGATAAAAATTGATTTAATCTTAGTTTTCCTCCAGACCATCTTTTAATTTTAAACCTTACTGAGTGTTCTAAAAGTGCGACAATTTTGTTTCCACTAATGTTAATGGAAACAAAATTGTCGGCCGTGTAAATTTTACGGACAGTTTGGCACTTATCAAAACAAAACACAGATTTGTTTTCTAATTCCACTTGAGCTATCTTCACTAGTGTATGAGGAAAGTTAGTCACGCGATGATCTCAAGAGATTATTAATCACAGCAGTCATAATTAATAATAAGAGCGTATGTATTAATTGCAGGTGGTGGCAGAATTTTCTTATCCCTTTGGTAATGTATTCGGCATGGATTTCAACCTTCGAAACAGGATTCCTACAGGAACCCATTCCTCCTGCTCTTTCAATTCTCGATAACATCCTCAATGCCTTCTTCGCCGTTGATATTGGCTTGACATTTTTGGTCGCTTACAGAGACAACAGGACATATTTGCTTGTAGACGATCCCAACAAAATTTTCCTCAAGTGAGTAAAGTCAAGCCATGCATCACAACATTTTTCTCTACTAACAATCTAACCAACCAACTCTTTCTTCTCTAAGATTCTGTTTCTCATCTAATGCAGGTATTTGTCGACATGGTTTATCTTTGACGTTTCATCAACCGTACCAATTCAGGCATTTGTCTTACTTTTTACAGAGAACTGTGGGTCAGGTTTAATGTATAAATTACTTCATATACTCAGGCTTTGGCGACTACGAAAAGTCAGTGCTCTCTTTGCCAGGTATAGCAACCTTTTTAAGGCTACTATTCACAAAGTGGAAGACACAATTCCCTTCAAATGTAGACATTAATTAGGAAATAAACACCAAAACAATTAAATGATGAAAGATGATTCTTCTCGCCTGTCTGCCGCAGACTTGAAAAGGACATCCGAGTAAATTATTTCTGGCTTCGATGTGCTAAGCTAATTTGTGTAAGCCACTACCATGAATAATGTTTATTTAATTTATGTTTTAATCATTTGGAGTTTGATGGTGATGAATGTTATGGCTTGCAGGAATTATTGATTAGTTGATGTTAAAAGCATGGCAAATTTGATGATGGGATTTTTGTATATTGTTTTCACAGACAACATTTTTTTCAATACACACTGCCGGGTGCTTCTTTTATCTGCTTGCCTCACGTTACAAGTACCCCACGAAAACATGGATTGGCAGTTCCATTGGTCCTGATTTCAAAGAAATCAGTATTTGGGAGCGTTACGTGGCTGCAATTTACTGGTCTATCACTACTCTGACCAGCGTTGGTTATGGAGATATGCATCCGCAGAACACCCAAGAAATGATTTTCGTCATAGTTTACATGATGTTTAATTTGGGTCTTAGCGCTTACTTAATTGGCAACATCACGAACCTCGTTGTGGAAGGTTCGGTCAGGACAAGTAAATTTGTAAGCTACCAATTATCCAATATAAATATACCCTTTGAAGGTAATCAATGATTATTGACCCTTTTCATAAATTTAAATTTTCTTCGTTTACGTTATAAATGCAGAGAAACGTGATTACAGAAGCTTCAAGCTGTGCCTCCAGAAATCAACTTCCAGATATATTGAAAGATCAGATTATAGATTACTTCTCTCTCAAATTCAGAACCGAGGGATATCAAAAACAACGGCTAATCGACTCACTCCCAACTGGCCTTCGTTTGAACATTCTTCAATACTTGTTTTTGCCCTTACTTGAAAAGACTTATTTATTCCATGGAGTGTCCTGCAGTTTTCTTCTGCACTTGGTATCACAGATTCAAGCTGCTTATTTCCCTGAAAGACATGACATCATTTTGCAAGAAGAGGCTCCCACGGAACTCTATATTGTTGTCTCTGGAGCAGTGGTATTCTAATGCTTTAATTTTCTCTCAATCTCTCTTCTTCTTTTTTAATTATAAAAGTTAGTTTTGACTTCTCTAGACCAATTCTGAAATGCTTATTTTACAGGAATTAGTCTTTCGCAGTGGAGGACCGTACGCGGTAAGTAAATTACACCCATATAATCCATCAAGCAAAATACAATAAACTTTGTTACATGCTATCATGTTAATGGAAGGTTCCATTAATTATCCTTTTGTACTTCTGAATTTCAGAAGCTTGTTGTGAAGGAAGAAACGGGTGATATGTTTGGAGAATTGGGAGTGCTATTTAATAAGCCCCATGAATTTAGGGCTACAACAAAGATGCTTTCGCAACTTCTAATAATTGGGCGCAGTGCATTGATGGAAGTGTTGGAATCACATGTCGAAGACAGACAGATAATTATGGCAAATCTATCTCAGATTCCACCTTAATTCATGCCTCCGCAATTATCATGCATGGATGCGAGTGCATATACAGGATGAAGATTATCAATCTGATCCCGTTCCTTTAAACCAAATTAACCCATGCGATCAGCACAAGCAGAAAATACTGTGTATTGCTGAGATTTGCAGACTGCATTTCCATAATAGCGAGTAGATCATTTTCTTGTTGGCAGACGTTAATTTCTCCCATCAAAACTGAACTGGGAGTGTTGATTATCACATGCAGAAGTTAAGATTGTAGCAGTTAGAAATCACGATCCAAGAAATAAGGATCTGTTAGTTAGAACTTTGAGTTTAAGCTGTTTAGAACTTAGAGTATATTCAGATCTGTAGTTGAAATAAAATTGTAACTACATCTTTAAAATCGGTGGACTGATGACGATCTGTTAAGAGTATGATGTGTAGTTGATCTCTTATTTTTCTGTGATGTGAAACTCTCTATAAATGAGAGGTTTGTAATCAGTTTGAATGAATCAATGATAAATCTCCTTTCTCTGTTGTAGCAGCTTTGCATGTTTTGTTTATTCATTTTAAAAAATCAATGATGGAAGAATTTGAAAAGACTGATTTGGGTTTGATGAGGTATTTCTTAGGTATTGAAATTGTTCAGTCTGATAAAGGGATTTTTATTATGTCAATCTAACTATGCCAAGGATGTATTGAGAAAATTCAAAATGATGAATTATAAACCAGCACCAACTCCGATTGTAACTGGAACAAAGCTTACTAAAAGACATAATGGGTCAAATTTTGATTCAACTTTGTTCAAGAGACTTGTTGGGAGTTTGATGTATCTCACAGCTACGAGGCCTGACATCATGTATGGTGTTACCTTAATCTCAAGATTCATGGACTCGCCAAAAGACACATTGGCAAGTTGGAAAGAGGATACTTAGATATGTTGCAGGGACAAAAGAATATGGTATTCTATATTCAAAGACTAATGATTTTTCTTTGATTGGTTATACTGACAGTTATTTTGCAGGTAATATTGATGATAGGAGGAGCATTTCTGGTTGTCTTTCATTGTGGTACAGGTGCAATCTCATAGTCATCAAAGAAGCAACCCATAGTGACACTTTCATCACCTGAAGTTGAATATGTAGCAGCCACATCAGCAACATGTCAAACAATTTGGTCAAGTAGAATATTGAAGGATCTTTTGCAAGCACAAGAGGAGCCAACATCAGTATCCTAAGACAATAAATCAACAAGTGCACTTTCAAAGAACCATGTTTTTCACCAAAGGAGAAAGCACATTGATGTGAGATTTCATTTTATCAGAGAATTGGATAGCAATGGAGAAATTCATCTTGATTTTTGCACATCTAAAAAACAATTAGCTGATATTTTCACTCAAGCATTGCCCAAAGATAATTTTAAATATCTACGAGAATTTTTGGGAGTGATTGAAGCTGAAAGTACTAGTGGAAGAAATTAAGGAGGAATGTTAGAAAATGTATTTTCCTCCACCGCAATTATGTCTCAGTTAAAAGTTTAGATCCACCGAATAAAGGAAGATGCATGTGCAAATTGTTTTCTCCACATGCAAGTAGTCAACCAAATCTAAACTGCATTTGGCTCAATGTTCTCCATGTCTCCTATCAGTTAGGAAATAGTTAAGATTGGTTTTCAAATAAAACTTTGAATGATTAAATAAAAATTTGAATGATTATGTTATCCATGTAGAAATAGGTGAAACATTAGACAAGAATATTGTTTGTTTTTTATTAAGTAAAATAGGTTTTACAGGGTTCCTGAAACCCGAAACATAGTTGAAAATATAACAATACACCCAGTATTAAACGAAATAGAAATGAAAGACAGAACAGGCCAACAAAGGCCAGAGAATAAAATAAACAGAGCTTCTAAAAACATAAATAACACAGGGACAGCGAGTAAGACCAGGTACCCTCAAGATAAGTTCACCATCACGGTGGCCGCCTTGGCCTCAAGCAGCTCCATATTAGCAACTGAATCCTTGATCTTTTGGATATCGATCGCCATATCCTTATCCTTAATCTACCTAGTTCTAGCTCTAGTTCTCTTGTCGAGACCCTGATCAATGTTCTGTTCTATCTCCACCTCCATGGTAGCCGCATCTGTCCCTTCTAATTTTTCCTCCAACTTCTCGATGATGGTCTTAGTATATTCTTTAGATGCTTTGAGGATATTATAGCTCTGTTTTGCTATGTTTTTTAGGGTATCTTCAACCCTAATCATATTGTCCTCCATTTTCTGAACTCCGGTGCTCAGATTCATCTATTCCTCTGTATTGCTATCAACTTTAGCCTTGTCTGTTCCTTTAACCCTTTTTTTTAGATCTTCCACTTTGTGGAATAGCCATTTAATTGTCCTGTAGTTAACTAACATGCTATTCCTAGTGTTATTGAGCAAGTCCAACTCAAATTCGCTAGTGTTATCACTAAGAACCACCATTGACAGGTTGATAAGCTCCTCCAACTTAATTCGACCTCCCTCGCCTTCATTGACCTTGGGGTTTATAATTTCTCTGGTAATCCCCATTTTGGCAATTTTGACGTTGAAGTCTTGCCATCCTATAATCTTCCCTTGTTTGGTCATATAACAGCAGAACTCGTTATCATGTCTATCATCATTCCCCATATTTTTGGGTTGAGAGACCTGAGGAGAGGGAATAGCCTGGTTGGTCTTATGGTAATCATCCTAGAGCATCCCCTTAATTTTTTGGTTTGAAATAGGGGAAATTCTATGGTTCTTGTCATCTGGAGATTTCCAGTCGGCACTCTCTTCCCTGGTCATATCCTTTTTGTTTTGGTGTTTCCCTGTCGTGGACTGCCTTCTCTTTATGCCTTTTCCGCTGGATATTTCCTCCTCACCATCTGTGTCCATACCTTCCTCATTATCATTGTAATCCTCCTCAGAAGAGATAACCATGGTATTCTATTTTTTAAGAGGGGTCACCATTTTTTTCTTTTTTAATCATTTGCAGACTACCTCTACACTTCATAGAAGACAAACCCTAATTGTTCTTTTTAGTTTCATACTCATCATAGTCCTCAGAATGTAGACCTCCACTAGCTTCAGTCTTTGAAGGAATATAGTCAGAACAAGAGGCCTCTATCTCATCTTTCTGAGCCAACTCCTTCCCTAGGGTTTGGGCTTTAAAATACTCATAGATTAGAAGCAAAATCCCTTCATGGAGGGCAGGGTTAGCAATGGCCTTCTCTCTAAACCCATTAATGTTATCATTTATAGAATCATATAAATAAAAGGGTATAGACACATGCATTCCATGGCGAAAATGATTCAAGAGGACAAAGTGGTAGGTTCAAATTCTGTCAAACCTAGTATCCAGTGTGATGTAATAGATGATGGATCTTAAAAAAAACCTTCACAATCTTTTCAGCCCTTCAAGAAGATAGTGGGTTTTGACTTTGGTAAGCACCTTCTTTTCTTCCTCATTTTTCACAAAGTCGTTGATCGCTGAATCCAAAAAATTTCGGTCTCTATAGAATTTCTTTCCAATAATAGGGATACCCATAACTGTAGAGATAACCTCCTTGGTCACCATAAAATTTCTTCCCTCAATCTCAATACTGCCTTCATTCCAGCATTTGACAAACATTTTTCCTCACAGACAGCTTACCACCATGAATCTTTTCGATGAAGGTTGAAATGCCACCATGTTGAAGGTAGTTCTAAACCTTGGTTCATCTCCTCCATTTTTGAAAATCATTAGCGGGCTCCCTTCTATGTATTTCCCCTCCCATTGCAAGAAATAAGTTCAGATTCACAGACAGAAAGTAGCCATTAAGCAGACCTTTTCTCTCTAAGTTGTTCCAGATAGTTCTACTTCTTTGCCTTGAACAGTAAGTTTTACCAATGCCGCTAGTCACCCAGTTAAGTGTGTGGGTGTGACTTGTTATCATTACCTTTCCAGCATGTCTTGTACTTTCCATTAATGGAAAAGTCATTACCATACAAAGCATTAACAATCATGATTAATGTTAATAAATCCCTCCTTCCCGTAGATTCAGTCATAATTGACAAAATCCAAAGCTTCACGTAGGAGTTCTCCACTGTTAAGCCTGCGAGTCTACCTATCACTTCTCACCACCAAGTTGGCAAACCAATCAACAACTTGGTTTCCTTCTCTATACACATGGGATATATAAACCATATCAAAGGTGTTCAAAAGGTAATAGGTTTCATCAATCACATTGGCTATAGTCTACGATGGTGGGTGAAGCATGTTAAGACAGTTGATTATGTTGTGTGAGTCACCTTCTAACCAAAGTTTTTTAATTCCCAAGTCATGAGCTAATTTAGTAACTTTGAGTGCTGCATTAGCTTCCGCGTAGTAATTGGTTTGTGTACCCAATGGGAGGCTGACAGTAGCGATGCCCTGGCCAAAGCAATTTTGAATCACTCCACCACTTCCCACCTTGCCCGGGTTACCCTTGGCCGCACCGTCAAAGTTAGATTTAGACCAACCTTCTGGAGGGCAGCTCCAGGTGCAGTTCTGTCTTTTATCTATGGTCTTCTTAGGATCCACTGAATTATCTTTACCTGCAAAAGGATTAACATTCCCACAAGAAACAAATTTTTCCAACAAATCATGGTGTATCTTCTCATATATGATTTTGGGATTACACAACATGCCCTGAAGATGTGGTTATTGTGCTCTTTCTAAATTCCCCAGCAGAGGTGAGGAAGCACCGAAGACCAAATTTTGTGAAAGGAAGAATTCTTGAAGGGCAGGGTCCAGTGGGAGAAGAGGTCATTAACAGAGGAAGGGAAACACCAGTGCAAGCCAAAAAGAGATAGGAGATAATGCCAGACAGACCTAACAAAGGGCCAATGGATAAAGAGATGGTCCATAGATTCAGCTTGGATCTGACACAAAACACACCTATTGGGGATTGAGATACAATGCTTTAAAAGGTTATTAAGAGCGAGAATGTGATTTTGAAGCAGAAGCCAGTAAAAGACATTAATTTTAGGGATAAGGCTAGGTAACCAGGCTTTAGCCCAAAAAGGAGTAGCTTCCTAATGCAACTGTACAGAGTAGGGAGAGGCCACCATGAAAGAGCCTTTAAGGGAGCCTTCCCAAATCAAAGCATCCTGATTCTGGGAAAGAGAGATAACATTCAGAGCAGTAAGTAAGGGAGATAAATCCTGGGAAACAGAGGATAGATCCACCCAAGAATTACCCATTATGTAATTACAAACCTTTTCCCCAAATTTTGATGTGCATTCCTCCTTCCATAAGTTAAAGTGGTCTTTATCTTTCAGGGGCCCTGACAGTAACAATTTCATTCCAGAACTAGAACAATTTAAGTCCTATGAATTGCTTTTGTTTGCTTGTTTTGTTTGTCACAAAATGGGGCACTGGGCTAAACATTGCCCAAAAAAAACTCCTAAGGTCTCTCTGCCAGCTTTGGCGGAACCAAAAAGACAAGTCTAGAAAGAGGTTAAAGGTGATAACAGTAGTAACAATGAAGCATCGAAGGAGAAAATGGAGTCTAACGTGACTCCTATTTTAGAGGAAGGGGAAATTACTGAACCGGTGTCACATGTGTCAGCCTCTGCTGAAGTTTCAGAAAGGGCGGTTGATCTTAAGGACAAAATCTAGAAGACCCCCGTCCCCTCAGAGAACCCTGAAAGCTTGGTTGGATTGGGTGTTTCTGATGAGGAATCAGCTCAAATGGTGGTGATGGTCCCTTTTCAAGAAGAGGTTTCTAGTCTGAGAAAACCAGAGGATAAAGTTATTGTTGAAAATCTTAAATCTGAGGAAGATGACTCATCCTCTATTCCTGATACTCTATCAGGTTCCAGTGATGAAGAAATAAATGCAAGTGAAGAACCTATGGATGGGATAGGACCCTGGACTATTCAAAAAGGGAAGAAACAGAATAGGAGAGAGAAGAATAAGGATTTTTCCACTCTAGGATCAAAGGGAGTCACTACTCAAAGTAAAGCTAATGGAGGACAAAAGCTAAAAGCGGATGTTGGATCCCATAAAAAGACCCAAGGCAGACATTCCAATAGAGAAGTTAGAGAGAGAGAAAGAAAAAAGGATGTAGCAAATGGTAAGCAACTGACCATTCAGGGTATCTGTACTCTGGTTAAAAAATGAAGTACATATCATGGAATATAAGAGGGATGAATGCCCCTCATAAACAAGACATTCTCAGGAATTTAGCTAGAGATCACAAACCTGATATAATTTTTGTTCAAGAAACTAAAATGAGTAAAGAGAAGGTTGAAAAAATTAGAATTTTTAAAAATAATGGGGTGGCTGGTTTTAGCTCTGAAGGAGCCTCGGGGGGAGTTTTTGTCTTCTGGAACTTGAATAACGTGAGAGGTTCTATGGTTTTAGAAGTTTTAAATTGCCTCAGTTTAAACTTCTTCCATTTTAAGATGGATTTTGAATGGGTTGCACTACCATTTACGCCCCCAACTCTAAAACGGGCAGATCTCTTTTTTGGAGGAAAATTGAAAACCATAGGAGAGTCTTTTTGGATCTGTCGTGGTTGACCATTGGGGATTTCAACTACCCTCTAAAAGACAATGAGAAGTTTGGTGGAGTGGGTAACCAGAAGATTTTGGAAGGCAGAATGGATCTTATGGAATTCATTAATAATCAAGCTCTTTTTGATATGGAGCTCCAGGGTGTCAATTTTACCTGGTCTAATGGAAGGATTGGCCAAGAACTCATTCAAGTTAGATTAGATTGGGCTCTGATCAGTGGCTATTGGCTTAAACATTTTGGTTGTATGCTATCCTCTCTCTTGAAGATTGGATCGGATCATTTCCCCATTTGCTTCAATGTTGATCCAATTACTAAATAGGGCCGCCCACCCTTCAAGTTTGAAAAAATGTGGGTGGACCATCCGGAGATGGAACAGAATATTAAAGACTGGTCGAAGGTTAAAATTTAGGGTACTGCTATGTTTAGAGTTGTTAAGAAACTTCTCAATGTGAAACAAAATGTTAAGACTTGGAGAAAAACTATTTTTGGTGATATTTTTAAGGCCAAAAGTCAGCTTAAAAAAAATCTTGACATTATTTAGGAAACTATACAACATACGGGTCTCACGGTGGAACTTAGGGATAAGGAAGAAAGCATCCTGGCTAAGACTCATAATATTATATCCAAAGAAGACGATTATTGGAGGTAGAGATCTAGATCTATTTGGCTCAAAGCTGGAGATAAGAATACTAGATTCTTCCATTTATCTGCCTCTAAACACAGAGCTTCTAACAGAATTTCAAATCTCAAAGTGGAGGATAAGGAAGTTACCAGTGATAAAGAAACTTCTGAGGCTATGGTTACTTTCTTCTCTTCTTTACTATCCAAAGATACTAATCTTGACATGGAGAATCAAAATGACCTTCTCGATAATATTCCTTCCATTATCAATGATGCTACTAATCGTGCTCTTGTGGCCATTCCCTCTCAGGTTGAAATCAAGGCGACGGTCTTCTCTTTTGAAGGTGAAAAATCCCCTGGTCCGGATGGGTTTCCTATGTTTTTTTTCCAGAAATTTTGGCATATTTTTGAAATAGACATCTGTAATGCGGTGAAAGAATTCTTTGGCCTGAAATCTTTGCTTAAAGAAATCAATGCAACTTTCTTTTCCTTGATCCCTAAGAAGACTGGTGCTGATTCGGTGGATGCTTTCAGACCTATTAGTCTTTGCAATTCTGTGTACAAAATCATATCCAAAGTGATTACCTCTCGTCTGCTATCTCTTCTACCCCAGATTATCTCCCCTCAACAGAGTGGATTTGTGCCTGGTAGGCAGATTCTTGATTCTATTTTGAAGGTTCATGAGGTTATCCACTCAACCCAGGTCTCTCTTAACTCTGGTTTCTTTCTTAAGTTGGACCTTTCGAAGGCTTACGACTGGGTTGACTAGGATTTGTTTATTAGAGTTCTAAGATCCTTTGGTTTTGGTGAAATTTTCATTCAATTGATTTATTAGCTCATTAGTACTTCTACTGCTACCATCTTGATCAATGGTTCTCCTTCGAGGTTTTTCAAACCTTCCAGAGGTTTAAGGCAAGGTGATCCTCTTTCTCCTATCCTATTTTCTATCTTAGCAGAATGTCTGGGGCGCCTGTTTCAGAAGCTTGCTGACATAGGGTCTTTTAAGGGTCTCTACCCCTCCTCAACCTCTAGACCCTACTCACATGAACAGTTTGTGGATGATACTATCCTCATGGGCTTCTCTTCTATACAGGAAGCCAGGACTATCAAGACTGCTCTTTCTACCTATTCCCTTGGGTCGGGTCAATTAGTCAATTGGGATAAAAGCTCCTTATATTTTATTAATACTCTTGAGGAAAGGCAACACAGAATTGCAAGAATTATTGGGTGCAGAATTGAGTCCCTTCCTGCTACCTACCTTGGTCTCCCTCTTGGTCTTAAACCTCCAAACTCTTTCTAGGGAGGTATTGTTGATAGATTTAATAGGAAGTTGGCTGGTTAGAAAGGAGCCATCCTGAGTCAAGCGGGCAAACTTCAACTTCTCAAGGTGTCCTTGCAAAGCCTCCCTATCTATGCTCTCAGTCTTTTTAAGATCCCTGGTAAATTTGTAGATATCATTAAGAAAATTCAGAGAAATTTCCTATGGTTAGGTGTCAAGGAGAAAAATAGATTAGCCTTAGTGGCTTGGGATAAGGTCTGCACTCCCAAAAAATGGGGAGGATTGGGATTACGGCCTATAAGAGCTACCAACTTGGCCCTGCTGGCTAAACAGATTTGGAGAATTTTTGGTGTTAGAAGAGAATGGAATGACATTATTCATAAAAAATACCTCTTCTCCTTCTCCCACATTTCCAAATTTTGGAATACCGAGCAGAAAGTGCAAGGTTCTTGTATTTGGAACAATATTCAGAATGCGAAGGATGTGGCTTTTAAAGGGGCCAGGTGGTTTTTAGGTAATGGTAGAAAAATTCATTTCTGGGATGACTGTTGGATGAAAGATTATCCTTTAAACTCTATTACTACTTTTCAACCCTTCATTAATCAGTGCATTCAGAGACATGGAGCTATGGTCAGGAACTACTAGAGGAATGGTTCGTGGATTGATTTGTCCATTTATGATGAGTTTTTAAAACCCTTAATGCTGGATCTTTCGATCTAGAAGGTTAAGAGCTCTAATGAGGATAAGCTCCTTTGGGGAATTCTTCCTTTTGGAACCTTCATGGTGGCTTCTTGCTCAGAGCAGTTATTAAAACAACCGAACCCTCTCCCCTTTTGGGCTCAGGTTTGGGACAATTCTTTAATTCCTAAAATTGACATCTTTTTCTAGCTAGCTTTGCAGAACAAAATTCTTACCATTGATAACCTCCAGAAAAGGGGAATGGTGCTGACTAACAGATTCTTTCTATGTAAAAAAGATGAGGAAACTATTTATCATCTTGCCATAGATTGCAATTAGGCTTGGGAGGTTTGGAATGAATTATTACAATGCTGGGAGATTAAGTGGGTCTTCCCCAATAAAATGGAAAACTTTTATATCCAATGGCAAAAAGTGATTTCACCCATTGATCAACATCTGTGGAATTTCATTCCTCCTCATGTGATATGGCAATTATGGAGAGAACGCAATGACAGAGTTTTCAGAAACATTGAACTTCCTCCTAAAGTGGTTGTTGAGAAAATAAAGAGAAGTATAAAGGAAAACTTCAAGGCTTCTTCTGGAAGAATGCTGGATTATAATGCTGGTGATATGGGTTTGATAACTATTATCCATAAACATCATCTGAGGGAGAATGCCATCTGGCTTTCCCCTCCGCCTGGGTAGATAAAACTTAACTTCGATGGCACTGCTAAGGGTAACCTGAGCCCAGCTGGTTGTGGTGGCCTCATCCGTGATGACATGGCTAATTGCTTGGCTGTGGTGGCCCTTCTTATTGGAGTTCAAACCAATCACATAGCGGAGGCTATGGCCCTTCTTCAGACGCTAAAACTTGTCAAAAAAACACATGGCACAGAGGGTGTGGATCGAGGGAGATTCACTTAATATCTTAAAATGTATTAGTGACAAGACAAATCCATCATGGACAATCAAGGAAATCATCAAGGAGGAAAGAATCATAATTAATTCCTTTAGGCCCCATTTGTTTCGCAGAATTGGAATTGAGTCAAAACCTTATTATCACAAAACCAGGTTTTGAAATCCCAGTTTTGCATGTTCGGGTTATAATTTGGACCGTTTGGTTGACCTGGAAGATGGATTAGTCAATCCATCTTCTGCGTTTGGTTGCCAATTTCAAAATTGGAATTGGAATTGATTAATCAGATTTTTGTGAGGATACCCATATTAATATGACCATCTTGTTTTTTTCCCTGCCAAAATGTTTCAATGCGGGGCCCTCAGAATGCTGGATTGAGCTATGCATATTCACGGTATCAGTTGATTTGCTGCAGTTGAAGGTAATTTATTTTTTAAGACTAAAATTCAAATTCACTAAAATAACACCATGAATGGCGCCTACCTTTAGTCAACAGATCCACCAAAGTAATACAGCTTCCACTTCTCACTAATCTCCACTTCAAAATGCGCACAAAAGTCACTCTTTTTTGGTTCTGGACTTTCAAGCTTGCAGCAGTAAGCGCCTACAACATCCACACATCTACCACGGTGAGAAACCAACAATCAATGAACTCCCCAGTGATCATCTACTCTTTCAACTGCAGGCGTTATCTGTAAACATTTTCCTACTGTAAATATTTGTAGAAGAAACATTGAACAAGCAATTACAACCACACACATTAAGGATTCACGTTGTATGTGGGAAGGAAGTTCGCAGACCCGATGAAAATTTTAATTTGCTTCAATATTTTGTAAAACCAGGTTTTCTTTTCAAATTCCACCTCTCCGGTGGGAAGATGGTGTTGCCCGTTTTAGGGCCTAAACCTGGTTTTCACCTGCATAACCTGAATTGCATATTGGGGTTCCAAACAGCATATTTCATGGAAATCGGGAAGTGTCACTGCTAATTCTGGTCCAATTCCTGCAAACAAACAGGGCCTTAATCAAGTTATTATTTCTCATGCCTATAGGGAGGTGAATGGTACTATTGACGAGTTGCCCAACTTTGTGGTTAATGCCAGGGATATCGTGATTTGGCATGATTATTCAAATCTGACCATTGATATTAAAGCCAAGTTGGCCTATGACAGATCCCGAAGCATGAGGGTAGATTGGGCGCACCTTGAGAAACTATGATGATTAGAAACATCTTAAAAAATCAGAGGGAAATGATGACAGAAAGTGGTGTCTTTCCCAAGAACACTAAGTATAGACACGAGTTAACCCTTGTTAATTTCAAAGTTTCCAATTTTCAGAATTATTGTTTCCTCTCTGTGTTTACTTTCTTTTCTGAGAACTGTGTGATCATGGGAGGAGGGCTTAACCGCAAAAAGCTGAAGGACTGTGTTAAATGGAAAAAAATTCCAGAGGCCTGGGAAATCCTTGAGAAGGGTGGTCTTACTACTTATATGGAAAGATTGCATGGGGCTAAAGACAGTGCTACTAAATTATTTGTGGACTCATGGAAAAATGGCGAGCTGACCATAGCGGGAATTACTGTTAAAATCATGGAGGATTTCATAGCTGAGATCTCTGGGCTCAGCATGAAGGGAATTAAGTTCTTCCGGGATAGCAAGGTTTCTCGCAAAGCTATTCGGCATTTTCCAAAGAGTAAGGAGGAGAAAAAAAGTCTTGTTAAAGAGTCTGGAGGTTGCTATGATGTGGATTTGTTCAAAGACATTTGGGCTTCAGTTATGGTGGCGATCATGGAGTATATTACACTGGACGGTAGGTTTAAAAGAGCCCACTCTTACCACTTTGTTCTGCTCTGTCATTTTTGGCATAAAATTATGGTCTCTCTACCTTTCTTTATTTTACAATCTCTACGCTCTAGCATAGTTCAGTATAAGAAGGAGAAGAAACCCATTCTTCATGAAGGGTTGATCCTTTTAATTGTAGAACACATCAAGAAGAGGGCTAGGGATAGCCCTGCCCTTACCCCGTCCAAGTCTAGGTCGGGCAAAAAAAGAACTAGGGATGGAAATGAGAAAGACAAGAGTTCTATAGGAAAAAAAATTAAGAAGGAGAAGGAGACTACCATGGATACAGATACCTCCGCTAATAGTGTGGAAGGCTATGACAATATGGTTGATTCTACAGAGGAAGATAGTTACTCTGCTTCCTTGGTGTCAAACTCTGTTTTGGAGGAGAACAATATCATGGATGAGGAAATGATGGGTTCTATGGACAAAGAAAAAGATTTGGATTGCAGGAAAATAGAGAGGATAAGGAGGATGAGGAAGGTCAGAAGGTGCCTATTCTGGTTGAGTATGATAGTTCTAAAGACCATGATGTTCTGATCTCGCCGAAGCTTGAAGTGGTCATGGGTTGTGATCAAGATACTCAGAAGGAAGCTACAGAGGTGGAGAACATTTCCCCTGTCAAGGAGCTGACCTCACCTGTGAAGGAGACAGATAATGTCCCTACTAATTCTTGGAACATTTCTTTTATCAAGATTGTGGACCTACAGGAAAGAAATGTTCAACTACTAAAGGATGACATGGATGGTAAGATTGACCCTCCTTTTGGGGTTCTCCAAATAGCCAAAGCTGCCTCTATTTATTCCTTTAGGTTAATGAAATGGGTGTTCCAGGAAATCAAGAACCTACACCTTAAGTATCATGCCATTGATGCTAAGGTAGATACTCTGCAAAATCAGATGGAGTCTGTCCCTAACACCAAGGAGGACAAGATGACTAATAATGATGACAGTAAGGTCCTGTAGTTACTAGCCAGAATTGATACCCTGGAGCATACCACGAAAAAACATATGCATGATTACAACAAATTTATGGGCTCGGCCATGGATTGTTTCCTGACCATTAAAGCTGAGCTGGATACTGGGTCTCCAGGTAACAAACCAGAGGACATTACTGACAACCTGGAAGATGAAGGTCCCAGAAAATGCACCAGAGCAGCTCAAAAGAAGAAAATTCACAACAGAATCCAGGAACTCTCTGAGTTTAATGCAGCGATGAAGAAGATATCTAAAGCTAAGAAGGAAGCTGCTGAGGCTTGTAAGGAGCTGGTCTAGCGCTCTGGTTTCTGGGTTTGGTGGTTGGTCTTTTTTTGTGGTTTTTCTGGCTGCTGGTTTTTTTCTTGTTTTTTGTTGTTGTTAGCTTTCCTGCAGTATGGCTTCCAGTCCTATCTCTATTTGGGGTTCCTCATTGTTTTATCTATGTTTCTAGCTTGTAAGGGGTTTCGGGTCCCCATTTAAAACATGTTTTTCCTGCAATCAAAAATAATTTCATTCCAAAAGCTAATAGTTTGACCATTTCCAATTTTCCATTTTGCTTTTGACTTGGCAAGATATTTGGCATTGCGAAGTCCATTCCAGATAAATGACCGTTTCAGGATATCATCACAATCAAATAAATAGCTCAAAGAAGCATTGGATAGGTATTTATCCTCAAAGAAATATCTCCATTCCCCTTTACCATGAAAAATCTGCCAAATATGTTTAGCTTGATGCGCCTTATTGAAAGGCCTGATCCTTCTGATACCAAGTCCTCCATCCCTTTTAGGGTGGAAAACTTTGTCCCAAGAAATCAAAGGGAAATGCTTATGCTCTTCCGCCCTAGACCAAAGAAATCTTCTTTGGATTTTTTCCATAGAATCTGCCACTTTAGCCGGGATAGAAAAGATGCTAAGGGGATAAGTGGGAAGGTTTTGAAGAGTGGACTTGACCAATTGATTTTTTCCTGCTTGAATGAGAGTAATTCCCTTCCACCCTGCCAATTATCTATTGAATCTATCAATGAGTCTGTTCCAAAAATCTTCCGGGGGTTTAGCTCCAAGAGGGAGACCCAAGTAGATGGAGGGGAGGTAACCAATACCACACCCCAAGATATCCTCTATTCTCCTTTTTCTAGCCTTAGGCGTGTTAATAAAGAAGAGGGAGCTCATGCACCAGTTGATAGATTGCCCTGTGGCCCTAGTATAGGAATCCCTGTGGCCCTAGTATAGGAATCTAGTAAGTGTTTAACAACTCTAGCCTCATTAACCTAGGCTTCCCCTCCTAAGATGGTATCATCAATGAATTGTTGATGAGAGAAAATGGAATTACCAGAGGACAGTCTGATGCCTTTCACCTCCCCTGGACACCTATGAGCATAAATTGATCTTCCCAAGCACTTAGCCAAAATGATGAAGAGTATAGGAGACAATGGATCCCCTTGTCTTAGGCCCTAAGAAGCTTTGAAGAAGGTAGAAGGAGACCCGTTAACCAAGACCAAAAAAGAAGGAAAAGAAATGATCTGATGGATTATCATGCAGAATTTACTAGATTAAAACCAAAAGCTCCTAACACTTTCATCAGGAAAGACCATTCCACCCGGTCATAGGCTTTAGACAAGTCAAGCTTTAGGAGGAATCCTTCCCTCTTACCTGCTTCTAAAGAGTGGATCACTTCATGCACCGCCATAATGGAATCCAGAATCTGCCTTCCAGGAAAAAATCCTGACTATTGGTGCGAAATGATATAGGGAAGCACATGAAGAGTTCTTATAGTAATGACTTTGGAAATAATCTTATAGAAAGAATTACATAAGCTAATGGGTCTGAAAAGATCCATAGATTCTGCCCTAGAGACTTTCACAATAAGAACCAGAAAAGTAACATTGATTTCTTTAAGAAGATTTTTGGACCCAAAGAATTCTTGCACAACTTTGACCACATCATATTTAAAATTTCCCAGTACCTGTGGAAGAAAAACATGGGGAAGCCATTAGGACCCGGGGCCTTGTCACCAGGGAGAGAATCCAAGGCATTTTTGACTTCTTCAAGATTAGGAATATCACTCAAGCCTTTGTTTTGGTAATCTGTTATGATAGAGGGAATGTTGCTCAAGGGGTCCTCATGTTCCTGATTAGAGAGATGAAGGTCTTTTGAAAGGAGGGTGTTAAAGAAATCCATAGCAACCGAAGAGATACCTTTGTCATCCTGCAAGATTTGGTTCCCCCTTCCGATTCTACTGATTTTGTTGGTTTCCATGTGTTTCATGGTGGATAAATAGAAGAAATGAGTATTTTGGTCCCTTTCCCTCAACCATATGGATCTAGATCTCTGCTTCCAATACATCTCCTTACCAATCACATTATGATACTCTGAAAGCAGAATTTTTTCTTGATTCAGATTGTTCTCATCATACCCGTCTCTCCAGATTTCCTCTTGGATAAGATAGAGGTCAGAAATTGCCTTCTCTTTAGAGGATAAAATGTCCCCAAACTCCCTCTTATTCCAGAGCTGAATATTTATCTTGACATTTCTAAGTTTTTTGGCTACTGTGAACATAGCAGATCCTCTAACATCAATATTACACCATTCCAAAATCTTTTTGTTTATGTTAGGATGTGTGGTCCACATCTTTTCAAATTTGAAGGGGAAATTTCTTTGCTTAATAATTGGGTCAAGAATAAGAGACAGAGGGGAATGATCCGACCCAATCCTCACCAAAGCAGAAATTTTTTTATTGTGGGAATTTAGCCAATCAACCATGATCAAAGCTCTATCTAGCCGAACTTGGATACACTCTTTCCCAGTTCTCCTATTGCTCTAGGTTAAATTCGCCCCTTAAGATCCACGTCTAAGAGGGCTTGATCATTGATAAAATCCATGAGATCCTGCCTACTTTCCAGATTAGGGATAATCCCTCCCTGCTTCTCCCCTTCTTTAAGAGGGGTGTTAAAATCCCCCATAATAATACATTTTGAAAGATCTATCATGGAAAAAAAGCCTCTAAGTTTTTCCCAGTAAGATCTTTGCCCTTTTTTAGAATTAGGAGCATAGATATTCATGATATACCAACTTTCATTATTCTTAATATTAGTGAGATTCAAAAGCAACACATTACCTTCTGCATAAATGATATCAGCTCTCATAAGAGAAGAGTTCCACAAATTCATCGAACATCCGGAGGCACCTTCCAAATATTGGAGTTGATGAAAACTATCAACCCACAACTCCCAAGAATCACCTGCATGCAAACCTGTCACAGAAAGAGAGAAGCAAAAAAGCTATGGAGGCCAAAAATCACAGATTGATGGAAGAGGAAACATCTTGTGCAAATAATGGA
>MU227577.1:1425665-1437489 GCA_018584345.1 Thuja plicata | reverse complement strand
TATCAAATTAGGTATTGCAATATCATGCTTACATGTTTCATTAAGACAAACAGAGAGATAAAGAGATATAGACATGTACCTTGTTTATTCTGATAATATCTTTCCTGAGCTTCTTCACGTAGTCTGTATTCAGTATCTTTTGAATAATGTCGTGCACTCTTATTTAGCCTTCTCTTCTTATTTCCCATCACAAGTTGCAGAATTGTCTTCTTTTTCCAAACTATAAAGTATTTTGTGACTTTCGAGATAACAAGATGACAAAAACATATATTTATTTATATGTAATCATTCTGTACCCGAAATGACACCAAAGAGGCTGACATGGGTTTCTATCAAAAGTCATCTTTGACTTTCGATAGAAACTATATACTTTCTATCGAAAGTGCTTTGGTAAACGTTGGTGAAATGCCAAATCATGAAACTACTTTTGATAGAAAGTAGTTTTGATTGAAACTACTTTTGATCAAAAGTAGTTTCGATCGAAACTAATTAGTTTTGATCGAAACTACTTTCTATCGAAACCCCTAAAAAAGATGTCATCTGCAAAGGCCCACAACAATCTGCAATTTTCATGGCTTTGGGGCTCAAGCACGGGGCTCAAATGAAAGAATAGGGACACCTCCTTTTTCATCACACAAGTACTCTGAATGATCTTTCTAACGAATATAGATTTGACAAATTTTGAATTAATTAGGTCTATGTTTTTTGACGTGCATCAGATGTAGGTTTTTTATCAAATATAAACTTCCAAATTTGACGTTCAATGAAAAATAGTAGAAAATAGAAAAAAAAATTGAAAAATAACAGTGATCTCTGGTTTCGAGTCTTCTTTCTATCAAAAAAAAAAATTTAATTTCGATAAATACACAACAAGTTATCAGTTACGCAGTCAAGGTATGTCAAAATTACAGTTGACTCTACTTCAAACGTTCATAAAATATGAAATAATCATGATAATGTCATCAAACCAATTGCATGCCCTCTGTATGGATGTTACAAAACCAAATTCAAAAGAAGCACATTGATATATATTTTATAAAAAAAGTTATGTTGTATGAAGTCATTGTACCTTTTTGAAAAAGACGTTTTCAGCAACATAGCAGTTTTAGTGGGAGGAAAAAAAAACCATTAAAATCAATTCAAAAAATATATTTAGAATCT
Source organism: Thuja plicata (assembly GCA_018584345.1). NCBI lineage: Eukaryota > Viridiplantae > Streptophyta > Pinopsida > Cupressales > Cupressaceae > Thuja > Thuja plicata. The sequence goes on along the minus strand of MU227577.1, from coordinate 1,436,328 downwards.
AGACAGAAAATCCTAAAAGACTCTATTTTACTTTGTCTTCCGATTTGAAACATTTTAATGACAATATGCTTCTGAATGTGAAAGTTTTTCTCAAAATGTAGAGTTCAATGTCCGTTTAGGCAAAAAAGTGTAACCCGCTATTGTGGTATCACCCTATATTGTTTGTGTATTTTCTAAATTATATAATAATAATAATTCAATTTCTATATTATTATTATAAATATGATAATTATATAAATAGAAATCTAAATCAAATTAAAGAATATTGAAACTGAAAAATGAAAGAGTTAAGATTAGTTTAGCTATTTTAGGTGTGATTATTCATTTGTGTGTTGACTTCTTAAAGTTGTATGTATATGAAACAAGAGTGATGTTGGAAAAACCTTGAGATATTTGTGTGGAGAGCCTTGCTAACTGATCCAAACATTTTCTCAATGTCCAATGATTAAAACATGTAAAACAAGACTACATATGCAAATAATAAATCAATGTAATATCTGTAAAATGTGATAATAAATCAATGAAATAATTTATGATTCTTTGTGACAAATATGATTCTGAATATATGCTCATAAATGATCCGCTTAATAATATACTTAAATAATTTCATTAAATTTGTTTTGACTAAAATTCTAAAACTAATAACATCCAAAGTACTCAAATTCTTCTAAACACATAATAATCATTATCATTTCATGTGAGAACTTCCATCTGCCACACGTCCAAAACACACCAAATTTTATTTTATTTTTTTGAGAATAGTTCGTTCTCTTTGGCTAAGAGCCAAGGACTGAGGGGCATGCATTCTGCCAAATTCGCCCGGGGCACGATCCCAGCCTCATCCCTTATCAGATGTCTTCACGAGATTTGAACCCTGGTGGGCTCAATGAGAACCATTGAACTTCACCAGTCGACCAATTCACAATTGACAACACACCAAAATATTTTGCTTTTTTGTTCTTTTTATATATACTTACCATCAACTTTTGTAAAAGAATTCAGCGATCTCATAAAAAATGACAACGAAAAATCCCTCTGGTGGGTTTGTTGCAGCCTTTTAGCCCACATAGTTTTATTTTGTTTACTAGTCAATTATTATAGACTTTAATACAAGAGAAAATTTTGCTAATTTGTAGATACAACAAAATATTTACACATGATATACAATTTATTATGCTTCTTTGAAAAGGAAGGAATGATCATTAATCATAATCGTGCATTCCAAAGTTATGAATCACAACTCTTTCGAACATCTACGAGCTGTAAAAATCTAATATATGAGTGTTGATTACGTGAGTAGAAAGTAGAAATGAATGAATGAAAAAATCAGCAGGCCGGAAATGTTACAATATATTATCTCTTTGTCATACTCGTTATAGGTACCATTGTATTCATACTACATATAATAATGTTGTCCACTAGATTTTATCATCAAATTTGTTTTCTGTCCAAATTAGGTAAATAGAATAGCTGCATATTACATTGCAGTAAATAGAAAATAAATTTAATTGTTGATATTTCTCTTTAAAAAATGATTTTGATTGTCCCCACTTTTCAATTTAATTATAATTGGCATCCTAGGGGACCAATGGCTATAATAGCAATGGAATATTAAGGAGTCCATTTCATTTAAATACATCTTTTAAATTAATGTTAATAATAATTATATTATTTTTTATATAAGCAACAACAAGAGGGTGTTGACCCGAGGTACAGAAGTGAGCTGACTAAACAGACTTAACAGCATATTAAATCAGTATAGTTAGAAAGTATAAAGCAAGAAAAACATCATCTACCTTTATTAAAAACCAAAACATAGAAGCTAAACCAATAGCGTAAAGTATCAGACCCCACATACGAAAAGTATCAAAGTCCATTAGCCAAAAAATTAAACCATGCCACACAGGGCCATTAAACATAATTAAAGTCTTAAGCTTAAAACTAAAATTAAAGAAACTAGCCCAACTATAGGGCTTGGGGGCCGCAATGTAACAACACTCCTTACCACCCTTCACCATCAGTTAGATCCTTTTTTGTCCCATAAGTGCTTTGACAGCAGCAGGTCCGTCCACTCCTCATTTAGAAACTTGAAGAGTTCCCAGTTTCCTTCAATAGACTCCTTCCCGGCAGAGGCCTTCTCGTTCAGCAAATAGAGGGTTGTGGAAGAGGCATGCATGACCTTGAGGGCAAATTTTTTGACATCCACCAGCCTCCTATTTGTATTGGCTAGGTCCTCATTCAGTTTGGCCACTGTATTTTCCAGATTTATAATCTAGAACTTGATTTTCATAACCAGGCCAGTATCCGCAGCACCTTTAGGGTTTTCCACCATAGTGATAGGGGCGATATCTTCCTTTCCCTCTTCATCCATAGCGTCTTGGTTAGTATCAATTTCCACCTCATGATAAGTATTATTATGGTTTTCATCTTTGCTAGGAGATTCCACCAAGACGTCCTCTTTATCAAATAACTCCTTCATAGCACATTTCCCCTTCTCCTTGGAAAGCCGAGAGGACCGGAGGGTATTGGTGGGCTGGGGGTCAATATTCTGAGGGTACTCCAAGTTAATGTAAATTTTCTTACATTTTTTGGAAGGCTGGGGAGAATCCTCATCGGTTAGGTCATGCTTGGAGCCCGCCCTCAAGCCAAGGGTAGGGTGGGTTTTAGAGGACTTATGGCTAACAGTAGGGGTAGAGCCTCTGATAGAACCAGAGGGTATGGGAATGCCCTGGTTGAGGGAGACCGAAGGTGACATATTTTTCTGGGTGGCTTAGGTAATCTCCATGATGGGAGGAGGGTAGAGGGCGCGGTGGAAATGGTAAATTCTAAAAATAAGCCCCTAGTGGAGGTAAACAGGTTTATTACCAAGAAAAATTGACTCATTCACGGCAGCCATATTCATTTCCAAGGAATGAAAAAGATACAAAGTCCTGAAGATCAACAACTTGTGCCTAAGGTGGTTTAGAAAAGGGAGGTGGTAATTGTAAAACATACCAAAATATCCCTCAAGGGTGAAATCCTTCATAACAAGCTTGCACATCTTCAACCATAATTCAAGCAGGTCAGTCGTGTTGTATTCGTCATTTTTTGACATCGGTTTGTTGTCCTTAGCAAAAAAATGATCAAACTTTGTTTTTGCCTGTGTTTTGGTATTTTTCCTCCATTTCCTACCAGTGGTAGGCATACTAGTGGCTTTGCCAATTACCTCCTCATTAATCTCAAATGTGATTTCGTTTATGGTGACCCTTCTCTCATTCCAGGTTTTGGAAAACTACCGAGAGATCATTTCGTCGTGTCCATCCAGGAATTTCATGAAGGGTAGAATCCCTCCTTCCTTGTAGAAATACATCACCATAGGGTTAGCAGAAAACTCCTCCTCAATCTTATTAGGTTCTTTTTTGTTTCGATCCCCACCCATATTAGTAGAGTTTTTAAACACACCCCACACTCAGAAAAAAGTTTTATTCCATAGCCAACAAGAGTAGAAACCCTCCAAGACATAGCACCAACATAAACTAGAGCATGAAGACAAAGCAGAGTAGTTACATGAAATGGTGAAATTGAGGTTATATCTTGGCCCTAAACACCTTTCATTTTGCAAGCCAAAACTACAATAATAATTGTATTTAGGCTCTAAAAACACCGCCAAGGATGCCACCAGTGTTAACACGTGGGAGAAGAACTGTAACCCATAATCACCATAAATGAAATCCTTGCCATATCTTTTATTAATCTCCTTAAATCGCATTTGCATCAAATTCCACTTAAAGACATAATGGTACTTTATGGAAGGAGTGGCACCAGCAGGCTACATCCACCACAAAGAGGAATTGAGGAACCCACCATCGGAGGCCACATGGCATTTCCAAATGTGACTCTCAACAAAGCTAAAATGGATAAATCCCTTAGGTCCACCTTTTAGCACCCAAATCAACCTTTGATTTTTAAACATTCTGATTTTTGTTATCGGCACCTCTCATTTCCCGCATAAGTAGGTCCTGAGCATTCTTGGGTTGTTGAGTAATAGCCCTCCATCATCATAAACCATCCTTCTTCAATCCTACAGCTGCCATAGAATCAACAACTAAATTCCCTTCCCTGTAAATGTGTTTTATGGTGGTTTTACTAAAGAGACCCAACAGACCTTTTATATCAGACAGGATAGGGTCAACTCTCCACCCGGCCTTGGAGTGTCCACCAGGAACCTCAACAATAACCTTGGAATCCCCCTCAATTTCAATCCTTGTGAAGCGTAAGTTAAGATAAAAATTCAGCCCCCATAAGAGAGCCATACCCTCTACTTGATTGACTGAGTGGTCAACAAGGGGACCAACATAAGCGGCCACCATTCTCCCCCAGTGATCCTATATGAATCCCCCTCCAGCTTGTAGCCCACCCTGAACAGACCCATCAAAATTAAGTTTGTGCCAAGAGGCCTAAGGGGGGTCCTAAATAGTTTCCTTTCTAGCTCTGAGTTTAGTGTTGTCAAATCTAGAAAACCCCTTATGCAATCCCCAATCTTTAGCAATCTTCCAGTAAAAATTAGTAGGAGGGAAATTTGGGCTTTTCCAGCTTCCCACCAGTAGATTTTTCTGTAAGAGTTTATACCTGAGATAGAAGACATCCTTTATTGTGAGTTTCATATCTCTGAATATCCTATTATTGCGTTCCTTCCAAATGATCCAGCATGATATAAGGGGAATTTGGTTCCACAATATTTTTATCAGCGGGTGTTGTGAAGGCGAGTGCCACTCAAGTAGCATATCCTGGATGCTATGGTTTGAAACCCATAGAAGGTTGAGTCTAGAGAGGATCTCCTGCCATATCCAAATATCAAACTCATAGTGAAGCATGATATGGTTAGCACTTTCCTCAACTTTCTTGCAAAGGCAGCATCCGTTAGCAAGGCTAAACCCTCTTTTGACAAGATTATCAAGGGTGAGGATTTTCCCATGGAGCATTGTCCACCAAAAGAAGTTAGCTTTAGGGATTAATTGGGGCTGCCAAACCTTCCTCCAATAAGAAGTGTCAGCATTGTCATTGACAAGTAGACCATAGGCCGATCTGACAGAGAACCCGCCATGTTGAGTGTGTCTCCATAGCAATCTATCAGGTCAGTCTATGATAGGAATGCAGACTGAAAGTAACAAGTCACTGAGTTTGGTCGCCATGTTGGTTAGGTCCGGTCTGCCCTGAAGATGTTAGAGGAGGTCAATCCACTTACCATTACAGATAAAGTTGGAGATGATTGAACCAACACCAAGAGTCAGAATGTTCCTCAGCTGAGAGAATCGAGCGTTCCCGAGAATGGTGTCCGGAAGCCAGCGGTCATCCCAGAATCTAATCTCCTTACCATTACCCAACAACCAGATGGTCCCCTTTTCCATGATACCTATGCATTTAAGAATACTATTCTAGATATTTGAGCCGGCCAGGGTGGCCCTACACCATGAAGAGTTTACAATAGCATCCCCCATCTAGATACTTTTCTTCCATGATTTTGCACCAACCAGCAGTTCCCCAGACCATGGTCCATGCCATTTTGGATAGAAGAGCTCTATTAAGGTTACAGATTTTCCTTAAACCCAGGCCCCCCAGGGATTTGTGGAGACAAACCTTATCCCAGGAGACCAGCGGGAGGCATTTCTTTTCCTCTGACCCAAACCAAAGGAAGGTGTGTTGATTTTTTTCAAGCTTTTCAGCCATGACACCAGACATTTTAAATATAGACAGAAAATAAACTGGAATGCCTTATAGGGAAGTAGCGAGGAGTTGTAGCTTATTAGCATTGCTTAGTAATTATATTGTTATAATAGTGAAGAAAGTATATATTATATAATCAAAGAGAGGAGAACTTAATATATACATTATGGTATAGTCTTTAAATTGAAAATATTTTTAATTTATTAAAAATTTAATATTCTAGAAACTTATTATTAAATGTTATCTATTTCAATCTTAAAGTTTTTAATATACAAAACATAAATTCTAATGTAAAATTTTATTTATGAAGAAAAATATTTTCTTTATTAGTAAGGTTTAGAGTTTAACCAAACTAGATTAAAACTTGGGTCTAGGAGTTTAGAGTGAAAAAAATAGAGAATTGAGTAAGATAAATAAAATAAAATCATTGAAGAGAAATATGAAATTTATCTAGTTTATGGGAGGACATTAGTTTTACCTAATTCAAAATTACAATAGAAATGTAGAAATCAATATTTGAGATTAAAAAAATTGTGATCAAAATGTTGATATGAAGTTGTGATGAGACTTCTAATGCCTAGGACAATTTTACTTTTATAATATGGTCTTAGGTCTAAGCCACAATATTGCTTCGTCTAACTAGCACACTTTAATCTTCTATAATTCGTTACCATGTGTTGGTACCTATTTTTGAGAATTTGTTGGTGCTAAAATGCACCTTTCAAAATATGCTATATAAATAGATAAATTATGTCTTCCTTGATAATAATGAAGTTTCATGGTTAATGTTGCATTTGATGATTAAAATAACTTAGTAGTATTTTTTTAAATAGAAATCATCTGAAATGTAGTCTTGGGACTAGGGCGGACTATTTTCTAGTTTAATTGAGACAATTTAGTCTTCTCAAATTTGTTTGCCTATGTTAGTACCTATTTTTGAGAATTTAGAGGTGCTAGAAAGCACCTATAGGGACTTACAGTAGAAAAGAAACTAATGGTTAACTTCCTTGATAATAATGAAGCCGTATGGTTGATGTAGTAATTGATTATTAAAATGATCTAAGATAATTTAAATATATAGAATTCATTGGATAAATCTACAACAACAATGTGGGTCTTAGGACTAGGTCGTGCACCATCACCTAGTCTAATTTGCTTGATTTAGTCTTTTAGAATGTATTTTCCTATGTTAGTACCTATGTTTGAGATATTAGTGGTGCTAAGTGTTAAGAGTGTGCATTTGTGATATCCATACAAAGTGGCCTATGTAATGAATGGGTAGAGGTGAAATTTATGCACTTGTATCTCTTTCACAAAAAGATATTGATTTTAAGATCATAGATTCTATGTAAATTATTACAAGTACCTACTCCCTTTGTTCGAGTATACAATAGGTAATCATTTTTCATGTAATAGCATTGAGGAAAAGTACCAACCTATGAAAAATATCACAAAAAAGAGTAAAATTAGTAATGATATACCCTTTGAATTGTATGTATTATAATCTTGTATCTTATGCTTGAGTCTTTTGCACCTCCCCATTATATTTCCAAGTGTTTGATGATACTCATGAAAAGAATTGGGATATACATATTGTAGGATGTCTCTTGAGTATAAATTGGTTTGACACAAATTACGAGGATAATTTTATATGTAACACTATCTATGGGGATCTACCTATCTAATAAACTTTCTAAACTCTCTTGGTATTAATTTACTAACCGGTGCTATGATTTTCATCAATAATATTAAAATTATGATTATGTTTCAGTCTATCTTTGTAGTCCCTATGTGGGTATGTGCAAGACCATGGTATGCCAAAAAGTGGCGATATGAAAAAAATGAGTTTTTCACTCGTCCAAAAGCGCACCCAAAAGTTTGTTGACTTTTGAGTAGGTCTGGGTGTTAGTACACTTGGCCAAGCCAAAAGCCAAAGCTAAAGAATTATCAGATGTCCGATAATATCGGGTGTCTGATAATATCAGATATCCGATATCCATCAGTAGAAATATATTGTTGCACGCGGCTGCGTTTAACATTTTCATTGTGAAAATGTTGAAGCAGCGATACCGAGCCAAAAAAATTGTATATCAGATAGGTATCTGATATCAGATTTCCTCCAGTACACCAGGTAAGTGAAATATAGTTGTTTCGTTATTGTTTTTTGTTTTTGCATTGAAATTTATTGTTTTTTTTTTTAAACTAGGTTTTATATGATATTGTGTATTATTTTGTAAAATGTATTATATAAACTAGAGTTGAAATTGATATTATTTATTCTACATTGTTTTTGAATCAGACATGGATTCAGACCAATCTGAAAACCCTCCCTCTTAGTCCATGAACTATCTAGAACCACATCAAAACAATCCCCAGCCTTTAGAAGACCAACCATTCTCAAACCCTCGACCAATATAGGATCTCATAAGAAATCATCTAAATCAACTTAGAGGATACCAGAACACATATACGAATATCCCCACCTTGTGTCCCATGTTTTCCACATTGACCTCCATTATTGAGAGCATGGAGAAACTCACAGAACAACACAATGCTACACTTCTTTGGTGTGAATCCATGCACGCCCAATTTGATGATGGGCTTGACTACGATCAATTTTTTGACCTAAACATAAAAAAACATGACATATGTAACATTTTTGTTGATCCCAAAACCGGTTTAAAAGTGGACCCCAAAAAAACCAAGTTGTCAATTAAATGGTGTACAAATGAGGCAATACGTAACAACTTTTGGGATCGCTGCTGGATGGTTTTTGATAGACCACCCCATAGAAATTTGGATGTCCCATTGTATTTCATACAGAAATTGTATGCTGAATTTGTGCTCGATCACAAAGTCAATTACTGGAGCATGAGATAGAACCAGGGCATGCGCTTAGGTGCTCCCTAGGACAAGCTAGGGGCACATCAGATGAAATCCCACACATATGTCCCCCCTCCTGAGATTTCACCACCTCCCACAGTGCAGCATCCTGACATTATTACTGAGGCCAGCTCACAGACTATTCAAGCCATTCACCATTTGAGTGATCTACTCGTTAGGCAGAGTGTGGCATTGTTGCCTCCTCATACTGATGCTTCTATCCCTTCCACATCCTCCACAAGCTCACATGTTTGTGTGCCTCATACTTGTGTTATGTGCAAGAATATGTGCTTGGGTCCCCTGAATGATAGTGATGCATATAACTATGTGTTCGAGGTGGACGATACTACACAACACACTACAGGCACTGAAACACCCCCTGGAGATGTGCATCAGGGGCATACAGAGCCATGGACTCCTACTATTATGGTAAGAGTAAACAGTAAACTTGTTACATTGTACATTTAAATTTTCGTATTTTTAATAGAATTTTCTTATAATGATTTCCCACTCATGTTTATTATGTGTTTCAATTATGTCCAGTTGATGACAGAGGAGGAGATGACATAGGTGGAGGGGTCCACACTTTTGGCCATTTCATTTGGCCTTGACACTTCCATGGTACATATGTTTTAATGTACTCATTGGTTTCCTTTCATTATAATATTGTATTCATGTATGTTCTAATTTTTATGATCATCTTATTACATACTGATGCAAGTTTCACTAGTTGCCACTAGGGGGAAATATGAGGGGGTTTAGGCATCTCATGTTGACAAGGGGAATGTAATTAAGTATTTTAGATTGATTAAGCATACATGTATACTTGTCACTTGTGCGTACTCATTTTTAATTACATGTTCTATTTGACAGAGGGTGGTGTCTGATGATGTCATGAGACTGGTTCACCATGATAGAGCCATAGGCATCTCAATTTGCAATGATAGCCCCACAGTACGTATATTTCTAAATTTATTTGTGTGTAGTTTACTATCAAGTATATATTTAGTATGATCAAGTCATGATTGTATGAAACTTATATGTTTTACTTTTCTAGGTCACCCCTAGTTTGAGGGAGGTACCACGCCAAGGGTTTGTATCTCTGATGACCCAACCGACATTACCTGAAGAAAGTTCAACATAGGTAAGTTTTAATGTTAATTCAGTTATATTTAAAACATGCATTTTCTACCAAAGATTTAACATTAAATAGTATAAGTCGTACATCAATCTCATGTTTGCAAACATATATACAGGTCAGAGTCAACATTGGTGGCATTGTCCCTTTTCTACCAATGACATATATTAGGTCTCCTGACCACTTGAGGAGACATAGAGGCGAGGTACATGAGAGTTATTTATTATTGTTGACTATGATTTTAAATTTTTATTTATTATTTATAGAAACTATATAAATTAAGTAATCTAACTTGGGGTTTCACTTTTGTGTTTGAATGCAAGATCCATCAGAGCCAAAGAGTAGTTCGAAGAGACTTCACTTTGATCATCCACCAGTAGAATAGAATGTCCTAGAAACATTTGTAGTTGAACTTCTTATGTTGAGATGCCATATGGCACATTTTGAGATGGTGTATGCCATATTGTATCTAGATATGAACTGATTTTGTAAATTTTTGGAGATGGCATGTGCCACATTTTGTACAAAACTATTTCATATATTTACTATCTACATGTTCATTTTTGATTGTTTTAGCTTTTTCATGTGTACTATGTATGTATCATTTCCATATTATATCTTTGAAATGTGTTGTATGTGTGTATTATTTCCATATTATGTCTTTTTCATGCATTGTATTTATGTATGTATATTCATTTTTATATTATGTATTTTCCATGCGTTGTATGTATGTATTATTTTCATACTACATCTTCATTCTCTATTAGCCATCTGGTGCACTATACTTTTGAGAGCACCAAAATGTTGATTGTAAGATTCATGGTAGATAGGAGTGCAATTAATTAATGTTTTGTGAAATGCATTATGTTATTTAACATTTATTTTACATGTGTTTATTTGAAAGACTCCATTGTTGTGATGTTGGGATAACTAAACCTC
>MU227577.1:1391958-1412351 GCA_018584345.1 Thuja plicata | reverse complement strand
AAAAATATTAAAAATAACAAATCATGTCAGAAAAATTAAAACTTTATATTTAACACTAGAGGAGAGAGTCCTCTTCAAGAATATGTAATTTTTTTTTTTACTGGTGTAGATTTGATAGGGAAAATTGAACGCGAACTAAAAAATATTGATTTCAGGTAACACCGACTTTGGATAGTTATAACAGACAAAATATATAACAAAATATGATCTTTTTTTTTTTATGCATTAGCTATACATGTCATCTAAAACATATTATGGAATCAGAGGAAAAAAATATTATTTGCATATAGTTTTTAACACGGACTAGACCCTAGATTTTCAGCATATTTTAGGAATAAAAAAATGGACTTCAAAAATTAAAAAACTATTTCAATTTTTGTTCAAATTTTTAAAAAAAAATTATAAGCCTAAACTTCATCAAATTTTACACATTTCATTAGTTTACATCATCTTCAAATTCTAAACACAAATGCCACTTTTATGTTGTTAAAGTTAAAAAATTTGAATGTTGTCATCCTTTCCCTTTATAAATGTGTGACACAGGTTTATACTTTTACTTTAAAAAAGGGACCTTTCACCCTATGAACTATTTTCCAAGAAATATTATCATCCAATACAGGTCACTATAGTGGGAAACAATAGGTGACCCCTTGATGGGAAATTAGTAGCAACCAAAGAGGGGAAAATATGGCAAGGCAAGAGATAGTTGTCGACCATATAAGGAACTATAATTTGAGATGAAGACAAGGTAAGAAGAAGCTTGAGACAATCATCAACCATAGAAGGAACCACAATCCAAGTTGAATATGAGTTAGGAGGAACTCCTACAAGGGATTCAAGGCAAAATAAAGCCATGCTAAAAGAAAGACACAAATTATAATCCTAGGAAGAGAAATCCTCCAAAGAGGAAGGAACTACAAATGTGAATTGATCTTCCTTAAAATTCTTCTAGTAATTAGTTATACCTTTTAAGCATAAAAAGAGCGATTTAAAGCAAGGCAATCAGTAGTGAAGAAATTATGGCATCTGAAAAGAGGCCCTCATAATATATTGTGTTAATCTATGATTTATCTCCAACCATTGAATCCACATCACCATGAAGGGGTTTGGAGATATCAACATCAACCAAAATATGGTCAAAGATGATACTGTGAGAGGAAGATCAACTTTATTTGATTCGATATCTTAAGGAGTATAAATATACAATACAATGAAGGAAGTTGTCGACTAGTCATGATAAGGATAGCTATAACTACAAATAAATGTATTAGGCAAACATTCTCCTCCTTAATACATTGATCCTAAAAAAATCATATTCACCTTGTTCTAGGGACCCCCTTAAGGCTTATAAAAAAAATATTCTTATTAAAATATTGAATTTACACATTTCAATGAGAAAATCTTCTAGCTATGTTCTTAATCTCTCAATAAATCCCAAACTCTCAAATCACAAAGTCTTAATTATTCAACAAAACTCCCTAAAAGATATGAAGATCTATCATTGTCTAATGATTGTGAAAGGTTATAACTCTCAATCATACACTCTAAGACTCACTAAAAAAAATCCTTTTTGAGTCAAATTCCAAATCTTGAAACTATATCTAAAATGAATCTTTACAACACATGCAATATTCTTCAAATTTGTTAGCAAACAAAGAGAGAGAGAAATGGAAATCAAAAAACTAAAAATGTCAAAAGTGATTCTCATGTAAGATACCATCTCAAAGTGAGAAGCTAACTTTAGATGATGGAAATTCCTCCATCCTCTAATTTCACTAGCCTCCAAAAATGAAAGTTTTATATTTTATTCATGTAATAGCTCTAATGGATCTTTAGAGGTGTTGTCAAGTGTTGTGAAGAAAGCATCAATTCCTATGGTTTGAATAAGACTTCTAATGGGATTATTTGTATTATAATGATGTTTGATGTGTATGAACATATAAGGAATTATTGGACCTAAAATTACAATCACCCTCTTTGGATCCAATTCAAATCTCATGGTAAAATTGTTCTCTCATACATCAATAGTAACAAGATAGATTGCTTGATTGACATTTTTTGATGAATTTTCATTAGGATGCATATTTTTTCCCAAAATATAATGCCAACAATATAAATACACTCTTTTGACCAAATATTTTCCATGTAGATCAAGGTCTTGTACTTGGAAACATGTTGAAGCCCTCCAAAATGTAAATAACATTTTTACTTTATTTTATTTTATTTAAAATACATATAAAAACAAACTTATAAATACCTTGAGATGTCAATAAAATTGACAACCAACTCTTAAACAAACCTCTTATAGGTCATCCCTTTAAAAATTTTAGTTCTTCAATAACAAAAGCAATATCATCTTCAAGAAAACCTTTAATATTTCCTAGCAATATTCACAGAGTGTATAAACTATAGTGTTCTAGATCTTCATACCTTATCCATGAAATATATCAATGGTGATAATCAATAGCACTCTTTCTGGAAGTTGGAAACCAAAATGGAAATTTCCTTCACATGTTCCCCTTCACAATACTTGATCACAAAAAAATTTAAACTATTAGAAAGGAAAACTCAAACCCTTTTTATACCATATCAAATTTTGAGTGGTATTCATCTCTAAGACTAATATAAATCACTCACAAGAAGATTTTCTTAAAAGTGAAACCATAAGCCACTATCAAAATAATAAATGCAATGATCTAAGTTCTTGTATTCAATATTGGAGGGATTTACAATCGATGAGAATATTCATCTTTAGCTCTTCTACGTCATTTCTATTATTTCCAAGAGCCTCTATGTAAAAGGGCAAATAATTTAGCAACAACAATTTTATACACCTATGATAATTGGAAGGGTACTAGTACAATGGCTATTATTGCGGTGTCAATGCACTTGACCTGATAATGGTACCATGGTATGTTAATGGTATAAAATGTATAACTGTAATTGAAGGGTAATACAATATCTATTATTGTAGCTTGCCTCATTGGTAACAATACAATCATCGCCATAACTTATGATCTCTACCTATTCATCTCCATATTGTATGTTCTTAAAATAATTATTTTCTCTCACTCAATCTTGTGTATCTTCCCTTTCTATCGTTTCTCTATCTTGTATACATGCAACTCCCCCAATTTCTTTGTCATTTGTTGTGTTCTACTACCCTAATATGATACTTCAAGTGGAAAATATGATTTTATAAGACTCAAGAGCATCCATGATAAGCTAGCTATTTAGTGAAAAAAATGGCAGGGACAAGTTGAATTTTTGGGAACAAGTCAACTAGCCGACGTGTTCCTGAAAAAAACTAGTGAAACTTTCCCATATCCTATGTCTGCACCTGTTCTTCCCAAATATAGAATCTCAGCTCCACAACATGTCCCTATACACAAAAAAAGGAAGAAGGTTGAAAAAAGCGGTTTTCCTTAGTCAAACCCCTATTTAGGAATCAACCTTGAAATGAAATGAAATAAAAGGAAAGTGTGTTGTCATGTAGAAGAGGATAGATCTAAAAATGAAGTATATCATACCTTGTAGATTCAATTAGTTCTTTAATGTAATCAAACAAAAACTTTGATGCAATAAATTTGACTAAACACAAAAATGGAAATCATGCAAGACAAAACCTCATGGAATAGATGTTGTAATTTGCCACAATGGTTGATTAAGGACAAGAATAATGAAGCTTGAGGTATGAATGAGGATCTCCTTTCTTGGTAGAAAACTCCTTTGCTTGGCCTCCAATGGGGGAAGAAGCTAGATCAATGGAAGAAAACACCTTGATTGAATGAAGATGAAGATGTGGAAGCTTAATGGCTCTTGATGGCTTCCTAGAACTTGAATGCTTGAATATTTATACTCGATTATAGCTTGCATATGATTGTGTTATTATGCTCTTGTATGTAAAATGAGGAGATAGGAGGTCCTTTTATAGTAAATCCCTAAATTCAGGATTCAAATCTAATCCAGGCCGACCATGAATCTAAATCTCAGAGGAAAACCCCATCATCGCATTCTGGGAAATATTTGGGCGAAAAAGCCCAAAGAAAAGTCAACCAATCGACTTGTCCCAGGAAAAATGGTCTCAAATTTCACAGAATGCCAAGGAAGGTGAAAAGGAGCTCGGGAGAAAATACAGTTTATTGTAGGATCAAAGAAGATCGTGAAAGAAAAAAATATATGAATAGGTCCTAGGCGAGGAAATGAATTATTGGATTGGATGGAAAATAGAATATCAAGCCTAGAGGAAAGACACAACCTCGAGAAATAAATTTTGAAAGAGAAGGACCCATATTTTAATTAAGTATGCATTTAAGTTCTATATGAGGTCCTACTTTAGAAAACACACTAAAGTAGGCACACTATGGTCCAAAAATGAGCACAAGTTAGGTACTTACATTTTAGGATGATACACATCCATTGGTCATAAATGACCTTTGAATATAAAATAACACCACATAGTTCTCAAGACATGTTCAACCACTCCCAATTCACCTCTACATACTTCCTCTTACTGGCACACATTTCCCTTCTCTAGTACATCCTCCTAGAATAACATATAGTTGACCAACTTTCCTGTAATTACTCTATCTCTTCAAAATTTCACAATCCCAAAAGGTCCACTCTGAAAACTCTAGAATCACACACCATAGGCCCAAATGTACTACCATTCCAATTCATAGATCCCAACTCTCAACTACAGTAAAATGCAATCCTATGTAATGTCCTTCTTTGTAACTCAATGTTTTGTGATGGTCGATCATTTAAATCTTTTGAACACTCATAAATTAGATTCATTTGGTTATTTAAAAAGTGAGCCTCTAATTTTTCCATCTATCCATTCTTAACGTGATTTTCTCATGAATCTCAACACCTCTTCAACATTTAGCAGTCTATACAAGTCCTCTCCAAAAGCTACCTCAAGATGAATCCAGTGATCTTCTCATAGATTGTTGCACTTCCTCAATATTTGGTGGTCTATATTGATCCTCTAGAAACTATTCAGTGATCTTCTCATAAATCACTATATTGCCTCAACATTCAACTATCTAGATATAAGTCCTTTTTGTAAGAGGTCTCAATTGAATATATAACTCCTTAGCTTTGGTAATCTTCTCACACTCAATGCACTGCTACAATGGTCGATAATTAGTATAGGTCCCATTGTAAGCTACCCAAAGTTTTTTTTGGCAATTATCTCATGAATCATTGCACTACCTTAACATTTGATAGTTTGTACAGGTCCTCTTTGTAATTTGCCTTAAGATGAATTAAAAAATATTCTCATGAATCATTGTACTACCTCAACATTCAATGATTTATATAGGTCATTTTTTGAAGCTATTTCAAGATAAAATTAATGAGCTACTCATGAATTGCTCCATTTCCTCAAAATTTGATGATTTACACAAGTCCTTTCAGTAAACTACCTTAATCGAATATCTAAATCCTCAATTATAGTGATTTTCTCATGCTCAATGCATTACCACAATGGTCAATGATCTATACAGGTCCTCACTATAAGTTACCTTAAGATGAAAAGTCAATATGATACCACCATCGGGCCACAACCCAATGCCAATCTTTCTTTAGCCGTTATCTTCAAACAAGTCATTCTCTCAGAGTTACTCACCCCTTCCTCCACTTAATTGTTATTTCACTACAAATTGATATATCCCCTTCCATAATTGAATTACTATGCCTATACAACCTTTGGATTATGTCAGTAACCTTTTCTTCACTTCAATCTAGAAGGCTATCTATAATTCCCCTTTACAAAATCTATCTTGGTTTTTCTCTTCCATTCTCATTTCCAACGCTCCTTTTCTAGATGATTCCTTAATCTGCATATACTATAGGGATGTGGGTCCCAACTCTTTTCTCTCATATGCTCACTTTTTTAACAATAAGAATATTAAAATCAGTACTTTCATTGAATTACTTTACTACTGTTACTTTGACTACTCTTACTGGAAATTTATCCAAGACCCTTATACTTTGGTTGCATAATTGGTTCAATAGGTTCCAAAATTTCGTAACCACTACTCCCCAATCTTTCACCTCCGTAACTCGTTATCTCCATCATCTTCAAATGAATGTTCTTTTCAAACAAACTTGTCTTTTCCTCTAGGTTAGCCAACACATCATCTTCAGCTTTACATTCTTCAACTACATCACACTCACTAGGTTCATCCTTTAGTGAATAATTTAAATCATTTGTATCAAAAGAGATGTCACACATTGTCGGATTTGACCTTCAGCAATCATTTTCCTTCAACAACTTCTCATTTTTTTTACTCAAGTTTGATATTTCCTTTTTTTTACAAATTATTTTCCTCTTACCTTCTCCTTATCATTTATTTCAATTCTTCATTCTCCCTTTGGATTTAAACACACAACTCTATACTCTCTTTTACTTCTTCAATACTTCCTTTGACGTCCTCTACTTGCTCCAACAAATCAAAGAGTAGTAATTATGGTTGTCATGGACCACCTTCAACAAATCAAAGAGTAATTTTGAGTTATTTTTTCTTCCAACTACCTATTGGTTGCTCCTATTCATTGTAATAGGTTTTGATGCAACATAAAAAAAATATTAGAATAAATAGTTTAAATGAGTATTGGTTTAAATATATATTTTTTGAGCAAATGTTGGATTGATGAAAATATTATAAATTGAATATATAGAATTTAAATAAAAATAAGGTATATAGTTTATAATTAGATATAACATTAGATTTTCTTAACATTAATTTGTTTATTATTGAAGAAATAATATATAAATTATCTTCAAAATTGATTAAAAAAAAGTATTCTTTTTAAGTTAAATCTTTTCATAAAAGAAAAATATTAAAATTATTTGTTTGTTTATTTTATTATTTTTTTTGTATTGATAATGGTAGAATCAGAGAGTAAATCACAAAAAATAGTACCAAAGACTGTTAATCAAGAAGCATAACCTCAAATTATGAACAACAACATGAGTATTAAAATATGAACAACAGAGAGTATCAAAATATGAACAACACCATCAAAACATAGTATTAGATATTACACAAGGTGCTAGTGAAGAATGTCATAGTAAGTGTCTGCCCATGCAATCCAACCCATGGGGCCTTCCATCCAAACTATGTTCCTTTTATCCTGAATTTGATCCAGCATGAAGATCTGATCATCCGTTGCATTCTTATTCTTCTTCAATTCCTCATGCAGCCTCTTAACCGAATCATCAAATATAGCGAGGTTATCCATGTGCCTCCTCCATTCGTGTTCGTCTTTAATCTCGAAGACAAACATGGTGGAATAGCCCATCTTTAGGAACCTTTTCAGCTTCTCCCCGCTAAGTAACATATTGATAGAGACCTGTGAAGAAATTTTAGAATATGTGAGTTTAAGAGCAAACTCAGTAAGATCTCTAGTACTATCAAGAAATTTTTCTTCATTCCTGAACTTCCATAGCTGCTAGAGGATGTTAGAAGACAAGATATTCCAAAACAGGTTAGTGTCTTTCTTTAAGCCATGAACATGCCCATTAATGATTTCAAACTGTTAAGATACTTGGGGTAAGTAATATCAAACATAGCCCAAATAGCTTTAGAAAAAGTACAGTCTAGGAGGATATTCCCTGTAGATTTAGGTATCTTACAAATGCTGCAAATTTTAGTAGTATAAGAATCTTTTTTTATAGGGATCCTGTCAAGTAGTGTAAGCCATTTAAAACAACAAACTTTAGGATCGATGTCATTACTCCAAAGTCTGTCAAATTTTTTTTCCCAATCTTTTTCTTCCAAGTCAGTATACCAAATTTTATTGACATGTTTGATAATAGAGTCATTCTGATTGAGAATCTTATAAATGTTCTTTGCCTTAATCTTATTCACAATAGTGCCATCAGGCCACTTAATTTTCAAAAATCTGTGGGAATCAAGACAACAAAGATTTGGTAAATCCTGGCAAGCCTTAACAATCATGTTATAAGTCTTCTTTTGGGAAATCAAAATGTTGTAGCAGGACTTGAGTACCTCCCAAATTATAAGTTTGTCATGCTCAAACAGATCTATAAATTGTGAGATACCCAAATTGTGCCACAACTTAGTAGAGCAACCTTGAGAAAGAGCAAGCAGTTTCCCAGAGATTTGAAGATTCCACCAAATGGACCTTTCACCAAAAAGAAGGTTAGAGTCATGGAAGGTTTTATTATAAATAATATGTTTAATATTCTCCTAGGCTTTCCATATGGTTTTAAATACAGCTGACCCTTGAACAGAGATAGGAAAGCTTCCTATAATGAGGTCACTAAATGGCAGCTTCTTCCAATATTTAGCTTTCTTAGGGAAACCTCTCTCAATATTACTTCTAATAAGAACCTTCCAAGGCTCATCCCCTTCCAGGGAGTGGAAGATCCATTTCGAGGTAAGGGAAATACCTTGGAGTTTAATGTCCTTAAGACCCAACCCACCCAGTAATTTATCAGTGTGGCACCATTGCCAATTGACAGCATGCAATTTTTTGGTCCCTTTGCCATCGGACCAGAGATAGTTCCTAATAGTCTTTTGGATTTCAAGAATCTGATAGCTATTGAACATCCAGGCCAAGGAATAATAAATGTTATAAGATGAGAGAATTTGTTGGTAGACCTATACATAGCCAGCCAAAGAGAGGTGTCTATTATGCCATTTATCCAGCTTTTTGGTGATTATTTCCTTAATCCAAATCCACATGTCCTTGGTAGAGGGTTCCACTAAGAAATGGATACCAAGGTACCTGACTATCTGGTGAGGCCCTCCCCATTGGAATTTACACTTATCAAACCATTCTAGTGGCCAATCCTTCCTCCCAAGGAAAATGCATTTGGAGTGGGAGAGTCGGGCACCAGATATAGTGCAAAAAGTTTTCATTTTGTTTTGTATAACAGTAAAATTTTCTTCAGTAACTTCAAGAAAAAGAGCAGTGTCATCGGAAAATTGGGAGTTGATAAGCTCAGATTTATTAGGTAGAGTGATACCATTGACAACTTGGGAGGTGGAATTGTCTCTAAGGATATATGTGAGAGCCTCCAAGGCGATGACAAATAGGGTAGGAGCAAGGGGGAACCCTTGTCTAATAGACCAACCAAGGGAGAAAGATTCAGATAGGGAACCATTCACCTCCACTTAAGCAGAGGCATCTTTAAGGAGGAGGCTAACATAGTTGTTAAAACTAGAAGGGAAACCAAAGGCTTCCAACATAGTGGATATAAACTCCCATTCTATCCTATCATAAGATTTATCGAAGTCAAGCAGTAAGATAGCATCATTTTGCTGAGAGGATCTAGACCATTCCATGGCTTCCCACCCAGTAATAATATTTTCAAGAATGTATCTACCCTTAATGAACCCAGTCTGGGAAGGGCTGATGAAATTAGGCAGGATATTTTCCACTCTTATAGCTAGGATTTTAGCAATTATCTCATATGACACATTAAGGAGGGTAATTGGCCTCCAGGTCTTAATATAAGGGCTTTGTCTCCATCTTTGGGGATAAGTTTAATAATACCACTATTAATGGATCGACCCAGGGAGCCTTTTTGAAGAGCTTCTTTATAGTTATCAAACAAGTCTTGACTAATCCAGTCAAAATTAGCTTTATATAGAACTCCACAGGCAGCCCATCAGGGCCAGGTGCCTTGTCATTTTTTAGAAGGTTAATAGCCTACTTGATCTCCTCTATATAGATATCACTGCCAAGATGAGAAGCATCTTGTTGGGAAATTTTATTGGAGATAAGAGTCTTATAGTTGGTCCTAATGCGCTTAGCATCCTCAGTATCTTTGGAGGTGAAAAGATCTCTGTAGAAGGAGGCAAAGGTAGTTTTAATGTCACTTTCCTTGTTAATTTCTATGTTATCAACAACAATTCTATTAATGGCCTTGTTGCTCTGTTTATGCTTGAGTAAGTTAAAAAAGAATTTTGACCCCCTATCCCCATATTGAAGCCAATGGGCACGAGATCTGATTTTAGCACCCCTAACTTTGATTTTTTGATGTTTTCTGAGTTCAGATCTAGCATTTGAGACATAGGAAATAAGATCACTATTATTAGGATCAGTCTGGACACGCATCTCCACGGTATGAAGATTGTTGGAGAGTAATTTTTCTTTGAATCTGAAGTCTTTAGCTTTCTTTTGGCCTAAAGTTTGGAGAAGGGAATGCCAGGAGCTAATATTATGGTTCCAAAGATCAATTTGGGAGCGAAAGGGAGGATTATTCTTGTTAATAAGCCTAATGAGGTTAATGGCATCAAGGATATCTTCATCATCCAGAAGAGATGTGTTCAGAATGAATTTGGGATTGCCTTCCTTAGGCCGAACAGGGGAATCATTAATTCTGACCGAAACAGAAATAGGGTGATGGTCTGAAAGACGAGTAGGCGACACTGAGACAATACCACCACAGGAAATGGGGAGAAAAGAGAAAAAAAATTATTAGCATAAAATATGTCTAATCTAGCATAAATTCTATAATCACCTTGTTGAAAATTGCACCAAGTATGCCACGAGTAATTATTAAAGTCTTTATTATCAGTCAAGGGATCATAAAGTTGTTTACTATGTTTCAGCTTAAGCCATTGAGGCTTTTCAGCATCTTTCCAGACAAAAGGGAGGCCACCCAATTTATCATCCTAAGACTCAACCATGTTGAAGTTTCCTCCGAAGAGCCATGGGATGTTAGGGAGAGAATTAAGCCAATTCCAGAGCTCTACTCTTTCCTTGATGTCGTTGGATGCATAAATGGATCAAACACCAAAGTTGTTATTGTTAATATTAAAAGTGAACCAAACTGCCCTATTATAGGGGATATCCCTTTAAAAGTTATAGACTTGGACCACTTCGGGTTGACCAACATGTCAGTCCCACCTTTCCCTTTAGGATGATTAGTGTAAATTTTTGTAGCATCATTCCAAATGAAATTTAGATTAGCCTCAAGAAGAATCTTGTAGTTTTTAATTCTTGCAACATCAAAATATCAATAGAAATAAGAGAATTAAGAAAACATTTAATAATATACTTCTTGTCTAAGGATTTGAGGCCCCTAATATTCCAAGAAGTGCAATACATGATTAACTAGATTGGGGAGGGCTGTAGTTAAGGTTCAACACCTCATCAGGAGGTGTATTATATTCCAATAAATTTTCACCATTTTTTGGATTAGAGGAACTTTTATTCTTGGATCCAGGAGGTCTGCCTCTTCGTTTGGATTTAGGGAGAGCATTATTTTCATCATATTCATCATCTTTAGATAAATTTGCTCCCACAACTTCCATATCCATGACCGGGTTTGAAAAAACCTTAGCATTCAGACCTGATGTTTCCACTTTATTAATAACAGTGGGTTGAGTGGTTTTAAGGCTAGCGGGGATGACTTCAACATAGCAGCCCTCATTAAGTTCTTTAAATTTTTTAGGATTAAGCTCTTGAGATTGATTCAACTCGAAACGTTCAACAGGAGATGAATGTGAGAGCTCGGGGATGGGGGAATTAAGGTCAAAGGCAGTTCAGCATGCAGTGGCATAGGTTTAGGGTTTTTTCTTCTCCTCTTTTTGGTCACAACTTGAAAGCCATCAGTAGGAGGGTTAGTAGTTTGAGCTCCAAAGACATGGTTCATAGGGGTTTGATCCGAAGGGGAAACTAAGGGGGGTTTGGAATCAGCAAGGGAAGCATTCTGAGGGACACAAGGAGGGGAAGAAGATGGCTCTTGGGAGGTAGTCTTAGGTTTAGGCAGAGAGGAAGTCATGGTAGAAGCATTAGCTCTCACAAAGATGGACTTCTTTTGGATGATCGGGCAATCCTTCCTCAGATGGCCTTCACGTTTGCAAAGAAAACAAGCATTCAAACCTCCTAAAAATTTTATAGGGCAGGAGTAGGATTCATTAGAGATGTTGATATCCAGGGAGTCAGGGATATCCATTCCAGGTTTGAGGGAAACAAGGGCTCGAGTGTCCATATGCGGCACAAGCCTTGCCGTGTCATCAACTTTGATAACCTTCCCCATAGGTTCAATGAACTGTGGTAGAAAGCGCCATAAGAACGGAGGTAATTGTTTAACCAGAATCCATCTTGGGGTAGATAAGGCAAGAACCTCTTCGTGAATGGCTTCTGGTGTCCATGCGAGCGCTCGAAAGGAGGTGTTCCCTACATACCAGTACTGTCTCTTAACAATGGCTTCCTTGGCATCAGGGTTGTTGAAAAATATTTATTTTATCATTTTAAAAATTATGTTTTAATTATATTATTTCTATACTTTTTAAATTATATAATAATAGTTTATTTTGTATATTATTATTAGTACTTGTCGTAGGCCTATACTATTACAATGAGGTTTAATTTTTACAAGAATAGAATTATTTTATAAGAATATTTATTTTAAATTGAAATTATTTTAAATATTATTATTATAGATTATTAGATTATAGAAATTACATTTATAATGTATAACTTTATTTTAACTTTTTCAAATTATGATTAAAAATATATATTTTTTTATTATATCTAAAAATAATAATATTTATTTAAGATATATTTAACTAATTTAAAATAAAATTTAAATTGTTTGAATTAAAAATAAAATAAAAAATTGTATTTAGACCATAAAAATAATTCATAGACCTATAAAAATAAAAATAAAAAAATTTAATAATTATTTTATATATTATTTATTATATAATTACAATAGAAAAGACATAACAATATAACATTTTATTTAGAATGTGAAAATAATATAAATTAAATTTGAGGTGGATATTGAAACTGAAAATGAAATATTTAAGACGATTATTCATTTTTGTGTACATAATGTATTGTGTATTGACTTCTAAAACCTTACGGTCAATTGTACATGCGTACATGTATGTTAAACAAGAACGGTGTTGGAAAACACTTAGATCTTTGTCTTCAGAGGATTTTAAAAAAATATTAAATGTCCCTCTTCGTAAAATATGCGTTTTAGTTTGCTGTTTAAACGTTGCCACCTTTTATCAATGTCTTTAAAGAAAGTTTGAAATTTTTTTTAAAAAAAAAAGTCAAATAACATAAACATGTACAAATACAAATGATAAATCAATGTAATATCTGTCACATGTGATGATAATCGATGTAACAGCTGACAGTGAAATAATTTATGATGCTTTGTAGCAAATGTGATTCCGAATGGATGCTCTTAAATACTCCAATAATTTCATTAAATTTGTTTTGACTAAAATTCTAAAACTACTAACATCCAAAGTACTTAAATTCTTCCAAACACATAATAAAAATTTCATGTGAGAAATTCCGTCTACCACACCTACGCACATCTGCTTTTTTGTTCTTTGTGATATATGCTTAACTTATGTGGCTTCAATTCAATATCATGACAAATGAAAACGAACGATCCTTCTAGTGGGTTTGCTTTGCTGCAGCTTTTTATCCCACCTCATTTTATTTTGTATTGTAGTCAATTATAGACTTCAATCCAAAAGAAAAATTCGCTAATTTTTAGATACAACAAAAGATTTACTCATGATATACAATAGATTATGCTTCTTTGAAAAGTAACGAAGGATAAAACTAAGCGTAATTGTGACTTCCAAAGATATCAATCAGAATCTTCAAACATTCACGAGCTGTAAAAACCTAAGATCTGAGTATAGATTCCTTAACAATGCTATTGTAAAGTTGTCACAATAGATATAATTTGTTTCTTCTCGTTGTTCATGCCTCAAGTCTAGACATTCTTCTAATCCAAGTTTCCTAAGATTCTACCCTTGTTGTTGCTACATACTCCACTTCAACAAATGAAAGAATGACAAAAGCATTCTTCTTTGATGTACTCCAGGATGTTCTACCTAATCCAAAATAATAATAAAAACATAATCTAAAGTTGTGCATATCCAACCATATTGAATACTGAATTTCAAAATTCTTTGTTAAATTCACATACCTTAAAAGGTCATTTCCCTACTTTAGAGTGAGAATCTTTTGGAGATTCCATGAACCTTTAAATAAGACTTATTGTATACATTATGTTTGGCCTTACGGTTGTTAAATATATAGTACCAATAAGTTATTTATACAAAGTTGGATCAACCTCATATCCTTTATTATTGTTGCTCAAAATGGTTTTAGGACTCACTATTGATTATGTTAAATATTTTTAAATTAAAATTTGTATAATTGGATTGAGAAATAAATATATGATTCTCATTTCTACTCACTTAAATATCAATAAAATACTTTATTAAATACAAATCAGTCATTTCAATTTTTTGGTAGCTCCTTTGAACAAATAAATTGATAAATTCTTTGTAAATATCAAATCATTAACATACAAATACACAATTATAATTTCACCTTGCCCATTAATTTTTGTATAAACTTTGGACCATTGATTCAAGACCATTTTGTATAATATAAGAATCAATTTTAATTGAACCCACAATAGTGGGTTACATTTTCTAGCCAACTTTGACACTCGAATAATCATTTTGAGAAAATCCTTCACATTCGGACACCTATTACAACTAAACTATAAGGACTTTGAAGATGATGTGAACTAGTGATTTGTGACATTTTGTGTGTAGATTCTTTTTTTTTTTTTTGAAATTTTTTGGAATCAATTTGTATCCATTTTTCTATCTCCCTTGAAAACTAGCTTTTTACACTAAACAACATTTTTAAAGAGTGTCACTCATTTGATCAAGCATAATTTTTTTCAAAAAATAGATATGAATGGGATTCTTTTGAATTTAGTTGTGTAACATCCATATATAATTTTTACAATTAGTTTCATAACTTTATCCTCGGTATTTCATATTTTATTAAGGTTTAAAGTTGAGTTAACTCTAATTTTAACATATGTTCATTTGGTCAAATGTAACTTGTTGTGATGTGTCTGAATTATTTTTTTGTTAGACAGAGGACCTCAATACCTAGTGTGTAGATATTTTTTAGAATTTTTTTTCACTTGTTTACTAATTTTCCATAAGTTGCATTGAACATAGAGGTTGACGTTTGGTGAGAAACCTATGTTTAATTAATCTAAAAAAATAAGTTCATAATAAACTCATTATATATTAAACTAATAATCATTTGAAAGTTCATTCCTAGTACTACTATCATGTAATTGGGTTTGTCAATATTATTCTATTTGAGCTTTGAAGGCCATAAAACTGTAGAAAATGGGAGAGCTTGGGAGGCAGATTTTTGACGGGGGGCTTCAAGAGAACAAACTTTCAATCAAAAGGTTTTTGATGAAAATTAAGGACTTTCGATTGAAAGGCCACAGACCAAATTTTAATATCCCAAATAATTTTGTTCAAATATAGTGACCAACTTTTGGTAGAAACCCCTGTCGGCCAATTTTTTGTTTCTTTGCTATTAACAATTCCATTTAAATAAAGATGTTTTTTCATTTTCTAAATATCAAATTTGAAGGAAAATTCACATTTTTCACAAGGAAGACACTTTGAAGTGAATTTTTTTGATGTGTAATTTTCAAAGAGCTTTTTTTCAAAGGAAAGAGATGGGATCAAAGGACAAGGGTACATAAGGGTGCGCAAAAGTATTCACCTAAAAGGGAACAAAGACATCATGAAAAATAATTAGCAAGATATCATAGGAAGAAAGCATCTCTCTCTCTCTCTCTCTCTCTCTCTCTCTCTCTCTCTCTCTCTCTCTCTCTCTCTCTCTCTCTCTCTCCCTCCTTTTAGTCTTCTTAGGTGAATATGTATTTTTAGTCTTTCCCCTTAAGAACTTTTTTTGTTTTGTGTACATGGCTTTTTCTCAACACGAAGAATCTCAAGAAAATGTTGAAAAAGGGGCATCCCAAGTTCAAGAAATGGATGTTGGAGAAGGGTCATCCCAATCTCAAACAAGTATGCATCTCTCTCTCTCTAGATCCCCTTTTAGTCTTCTTAGGTGAATATGTATTTTTTGTCTTATTTGGTGAATGTATATTTTTATTATTTCCGCATAAGAAATTCTTTTGTGTGTGCCTATTTTTCTCAATACGAAGAAGCTAAAGAAAATGTTGCACAAGCAGCATCCCAAGTTCAAGCAATGGATGTTGGAGAAGGGTCTCTCTCTCTCTCTCTCTCTCTCTCTCCCCTTTTTGTCATCTTAGGTGAATATGTATTTTAGTCTTCTTGGGTGAATATATATTTTTATTCTTTCCCCATAAAAAATTCCTTTTTTATTTCTATAGCTTTTTCTCAACAAGGAGCTGAAGAAAATGTTGGACAGGGGGCATTCTAAGTTCAAGCAACAGATGTTGGAGAAGGGTCAGCATTTTTCCTTCTACTAGTATGGATAAGAATATGAATCTAGCTCAAAGTTTAAAGAGAAAATTTAATTATAGAAACTTAGATCATTTAATTGAAATGGATAAAAAGGTTCTCTAGACTCAACCAAAAAATTGAGCTCCACTCACTATAGTAGGTGAGTTGTTTTTGTTTGTGATTTTTTGATCTATGTTCATGGTCTTCTAATAGAGAAATTTTTATTTCTCAAGGGGATATTTTACATCATGTGATAAGGTGGTTTCTAAGTAATTGCTTTATGTTTTATGGATTTTAATTTTTTTGTTGAAGTTTCTCTAGTTATTTTATAATATTCTATTTAAGTGTTTCTAACTCTTTGAATGTGAATGTTTGATATATATTTTTATAGCTAAATGTTTGAATAAAAACCTTAATTTACTAGTCAAAAAGTATTTTCAATAGTTTACTTACATTTTAAAATCTTAAAGTGAAATTCTTCATTCATTCCTTAAATTCCTTCAATTTGAAATTACTTTTGATTTGATAATGCTCTCCACATCATGCAAAACTTATTTTTTTAATGTATTAAATTGGAAGGGCTAATACAACCAACCATTACATATTTTACTTTAGTCAAAATTGTATGCCCCACAATTTCTACCCTATAAATTGCATCAATTTTAGTATTTTATCTTACAAGATATTTTCCAGTTTCATATGATTCCTACCTTGGCCTTTTCTCAATCCAAGTTATAATTATGTGTTGTTCTTTATGATTTTTATTGAATTTTATACTTATTTCATGGTTTTAAGTCATTTTTCTTTATTTTTAATTTGTTTTTGTTTTTTTTGGGGGGAAAAGGGGGAACCACATAAGACTCTAGTGCAACTATGAAGACAAATCTATGATAAAAAAAAATTTCATCTCTCACAAAATCAAAAATCATACAATCAATTTTTATCCCACCCAACCAAAATCTTATCATGAATTTCTAATAGCTCTCCATATCTTTTAATTTTACATTTTTCATAAAATTATTTTTAGTGTTGATTTGGTGATAACTACTCAAAACCACTAAATTAAAAGCCTTCATCCTCCATTCTAAGTTATAGTTCCACTTTCCCTTTTTTTGTCTTCATTCTTACTCTCATCTCTCCATCAAAAAAATATTTCTTATCATTATTCTTATATGCCTTCCAAAATCTTTGAAAATACTCATATATTGCGCATTTATCATTGGTTATGTGTAAAGAAATTTTCTTTTGGGTGTAAGCTTTGAAGACAAAAGAAGTTTTGAGCACTATTTTTCTATGAAAGATTTTAATGTTGTGAAAATCATCTCTTCAAAAAATTCTATTTTTAATTATTAAAATATATTTATTATTAAAGTAAATTAATAATTTATATATTTACTTTCATTAGATAAAGTGATTTATTATTTACTCTCTTTTTAAAAAAAAATATTAGTTACATAATTAAATTATTGACCTGGTTAAAAAGACAAAAAGAAAAACTTCAAAAGTCCCACTCGCAACCTTTTTTCTTTTATTACAATCAACATGTTCATGATGCAAGATCTTCTCATTAACATATGTGCATTTAATTTTAGGACTTCAAATCACAATCATCATTTAAACAATAATTTCTAGATGTGTAACCATTTTTGTAACTATAATATATAATTGACAAATTAACATATTGATTCATAATAAAAATATTAATATTTATGAATTCACCCAACCATTAATTTGGCTACCATAATGATAGATTCATAACCTATATAAATCTCTTTTACATCAAAGATCCTCCTTTCTACATATCTTATTTACAACAAGAAAAATATAAATATTTATCCTCTTTTATTAATCAAAATGAATCTTTAAACAATCTATAATCTACACTATCCAATAAAAAGTCTCCCATCTTATATCATTCCTCCTCCACCGCCTCAATTTTCCTCTCCTCCTAAAGTCTTGTAAAATGTTCCAATGGCTTCATTTGAAGGAAGAACTTCGTTAACCCTAAATAGCCGGCTGTTCGGCAGACATCATGTCAAACTTTACCCTAAAGAGCGGCACGGCTCCATTTTCCTCTCCTCCTAAACTCTTGTAAAAAGTTCCAATGTGTTCATTCACCCTAAAGAGCCGGCTGTTCGGCAGACATCATGTCAAACTTTACAAACTCTCGTGTGAAACAACAGAGTTGATAATCTCTCATAGGAAGAGTCGTAAACCCTAAACCCTAAAGTGCCGGCTGTGTGCGGCTGACAGCATGTCAAACTCCACATCTACTGTCGTGACAAACTACAAACTGACAATCTCTCTCGTGGGTTAGCCTCAGCTTTTTTAACCCGCCATGCTTGCCTTTTATTGTGGTGGAAGTGCAAAAGCTTCATCTTATGATAACAAGTGTGATGCAAGTGCAAAAGCAGATTAAGAGTAGAAAAAAAAGTATTTGTATGTCTGACAGGATTAAAAAAATACGTCAATATCTGCCTTCCATAGTCGTTGGACATGGAAAAACAATTGCATAGCCTTCCAATTGGATTGCTGCCACCCTTGGGCGTCACCAGCCACCCAGCCACCAGCCCACACAAAAGAAGCTGCGCAGATATATTATTTCTCCTTATAACACTCGTTACAGGTACCAATTATTTCACTATAGATCTTCCTGTTGAATAACTTGTAATTTCACCTGCATCGTAGGAGAAGAACTGGAAAAATAAGATTTTTAAATGCAAAGCTTCTGGAATCGGAAAAAACACAGTCGATTTTAAAGATTGAAATTGGATGATAATTCTTTTAGTTTTGCAATTCGCATTCAAAGTTGTACAACAGGCTTCTTGACATATTTGAATGTTTCAAAAGACTTCTATTTGATAAGTTTATTGTAGCATATTCTTTGTTTCTGAGGTTATTGTAGCATATCAATTGATCAAGTATCTTTGGATGTTTCTGAGGTTATTGTAGCATATTCCTTGTTTCAAATTCTTGACCATTTGATTAAAAAATCTTATAATTCCTTGAATGAATAGAACAATTAATTTTTATATTTATTACTGTAATAATTTTTATATATTTTTTAATTTCTCAATTCCTCACTTCTAAATGAGGTTCTCTATTTTCATAATCCAACAAATCTTCTCTTTTACAGTTACTCACTTTCATCTTAAAAGAAAACTGTACCTACAATTACTCACTTTTATCTTACAAGAAAACTGTACCTACAATTACTCACTTTCATCGTGATGATGGATTACATTGATGCAAAAAAAATTACAACAATTGAATCTAAAAATATATAAGCTATCATTTATGAACTGTAGAAATTTGGAAATATATAAGCCGTAGAAATCCAATAAGTTTAATCTTCTCTTCTGTTTAAAGTTTAAATGGGGAGGGATTAAACAACCAATTTATTTGGATTTCTTGACTACTATGTGGATAAATTTTATGGTAGAATAGGCTATTGATGTTTATAACTTCGATCAGATAAAATGATCTTAACATTGAATTAAATAAACATCATTATGAGATAATATTATTCTATATATATATATGATATTATTATTATATATATATATATATATCAATATACATATATGATTATTATGAGATAATGTTATTCTATATTATATATGCATATTAATAGATATATAAATAATAATGATATTATTATTATATATATATATATTATAATTGATAAAATAAATAATATTTATACCGATTGATATCGGTTTAATTTAAATACCGATTGTTATTATTGATATCGGTTTAAAACAGATTTGTATTGGCATTTCATATTAATATCGACTTGTATCCGTATACAAATCAACTATGTTATTGATAACCGCGATTCACTGTATTGATCGACGACATGTTATCAAAGACTTCTAATTATACGGCATATGTTATATTAATCCGCCGATGGTTTATATGTCAAGTTTTAAAAGGCGTGCATTATGAAGAACAGTCACACCTATTATAGGCGTGACTCCTTGGGGAGTCACGTCTATCATAGACGTGACTCTTTATTACTTTACAATGAATATAAATATTATGAATGAACTGTTTCTTACTTACACAGAAATAGATAAGTGCTAAGTACAGAAAATAGTGAGT
>MU227577.1:1369242-1383919 GCA_018584345.1 Thuja plicata | reverse complement strand
TATCGGTTTAAAATAGATTTGTATTGGCATTTCATATTAATACCGACTTGTATCGGTATACAAATCAACTATGTTATTGATAACCGCGATTCACTGTATTGATCGACGACATGTTATCAAAGACTTATAATTATACGGCATATGTTATATTAATCCGTCGATGGTTTATATGTCAAGTTTTAAAAGGCATGC
The DNA here is from genome assembly GCA_018584345.1 of Thuja plicata. NCBI lineage: Eukaryota > Viridiplantae > Streptophyta > Pinopsida > Cupressales > Cupressaceae > Thuja > Thuja plicata. Next base: position 1,383,727 of record MU227577.1, on the reverse strand, counting down.
ATTATGAAGAACAGTCACGCCTATGATAGGCGTGACTCCTTGGGGAGTCACGTCTATCATAGACGTGACTCTTTATTACTTTACAATGAATATAAATATTAATCATAGACGTGACTCTTTATTACTTTACAATGAATATAAATATTATGAATGAACTGTTTCTTACTTACACATAAATAGATAAGTGCTAAGTACAGAAAATAGTGAGTTCAAGTTTTATACATTTCCTATCAAGAATATAAAACATAGAATACAAGTCTCATTGATCCAATTAGTATAATATTGATATTAATATATTTATATATATTTGTTATTATATTAGTAATATATATATATATATATATATATATATATATATATATATTGAAATTATATATATATATATTGGATTTTGAAAAGAAAATTAAAAGACATATAAATCTGATCCAAAATTTAACATAGGCAATACCTGTCGAAATCCTCTAATTGATTTGGAAGTTTAAAGCTCCATAAAAAATAATAACACAAAAAAATATAAAGGGCTCTTCCTAGAGATGAGCGGTTTTGGTTTTTCTTCTAATTCACTGTTTATTTTCTCGGGCACCTCCTGCTATCTTCCAGTCCATGAACAATTCGGTTTCTACTCTTTCAGAACGTGAAAAAAGGATTTTATACAATGGATTTTCCAAGTTATTAAATGTTTGAGATGCTCAGATTTTTTTATTGAACGAACAGAGAGAGTTTGCGCTCCTCTTCATGGTTGTTCAATAAAGTTATACAAAGCCTTTTTTCCCCAATTTTTTTTGAATGTACAGTGAATCATGAAAAACTTAATCTAAACAGCAATTGTGCAATCCTTTTACCTCTTCCACTACAAATTTTTGGGTTGATATTTAGAATTATTGAAAACGTGTTTTAATCTTAGTTTTCCTTCAGACCATCTTTAAATTTTAAACCTTACTGAGTGCTCTAAAAGTGCGACAATTTTGTTTCCACTAATGTTAATGGAAACAAAATTGTGGGCCGTGTAAATTTTACGGACAGTTTGGCACTTACCAAAACAAAATACAGATTTGTTTTCTAATTGCACTTGAGCTATTTTCTCTGTATCATGAAAATTAGTCACGCGATGATCTCAAGAAATTATTAACCACGGCAGTCATAATAAATAATAAGAGCGTATGTATTAATTGCAGGTCGTGGCAGAATTTTCTGAACCCTTTGGTAATGTACTCAGCATGGATTTCAACCTTCGAAACAGGATTCCTACAGGAACCCATTCCTCCTGCTCTTTCAATTCTCGATAACATCCTCAATGTCTTCTTCGCCATTGATATTGGCTTGACATTTTCGGTCGCTTACAGAGACAACAGGACATATTTGCTTGTAGACCATCCCAAGAAAAATTGCTCTCAAGTCAGTAAACTTAAACCATGCATCACAACATTTTTCTCTAAACCAACCAACTCTTTCTTCTCTAAGATTCTGTTTCTCATCTAATGCAGGTATTTGTCGACATGGTTTATCTTTGACGTTTCATCAACCATACCAATTCAGGCGTTTGTCTTACTCTTTACAGAGAACTGTGGGTCAGGTTTAATGTATAAATTACTTCATATACTCAGGCTTTGGCGACTGCGAAAAGTCAGTGCTCTCTTTGCCAGGTATAGCAACCTTTTTTAGGCTACTATTCACAAAGTGGAAGACAAAATTCCCTTCAAATGTAGACATTAATTAGGAAAAAACACCAAAACAATTAAATGATGAATGATGATTCTTCTCGCCTGTCTGCCGCAGACTTGAAAAGGACATCCGAATAAATTATTTCTGGCTTCAATGTACTAAGCTTATTTGTGTAAGCCACTACCATGAATAATGTTTATTTAATTTATGTTTTAATCATTTGGAGTTTGCTTGTGATGAATGTTATGGCTTGCAGGAATTATTGATTAGTTGATGTTAAAAGCATGGCAAAATTGATGATGAGATTTTTGTATATTGTTTTCTCAGACAACATTTTTTTCAATACACACTGCCGGGTGCTTCTTTTATCTGCTTGCGTCACGTTACAAGTACCCCACGAAAACATGGATTGGCAGTTCCATTGGTCCTGATTTCAAAGAAGTCAGTATTTGGGACCGTTACGTGGCTGCAATTTACTGGTCCATCACTACTCTGACCAGCGTTGGTTATGGAGATATGCGTCCGCAGAACACCCAAGAAATGATTTTTGTCATAGTTTACATGATGTTTAATTTGGGTCTTAGCGCTTACTTGATTGGCAACATCACAAACCTCGTTGTGGAAGGTTCGGCAAGGACAAGAAAATTTGTAAGCTATAAATATACCCGTTGAAGGTAATCAATGATTATTGACCCTTTTCATAAATTTAAATTTTCTTCTTTAACGTTATAAATGCAGAGAAACGTGATTACAGAAGCTTCAAGCTGTGCCTCCAGAAATCAACTTCCAGATATATTGAAAGATCAGATTATAGATTACTTCTCTCTCAAATTCAGAACCGAGGGATATCAAAAACAACGACTAATCGACTCACTCCCAACTGGCCTTCGTTTGAACATTCTTCAATACTTGTTTTTGCCCTTACTTCAAAACACTTATTTATTCCATGGAGTGTCCTGCAGTTTTCTTCTCCACTTGGTATCACAGATTCAAGCTGCTTATTTCCCTGAAAGACATGACATCATTTTGCAAGAAGAGGCTCCCACGGAACTCTATATTGTTGTCTCTGGAGCAGTGGTATTCTAATACTTTAACTTTCTCTCTCTCTCTCTCTCTTCTTTTTCTTTTTTTATAAAAGTTAGTTTTGACTTCTCTAGACCAATCCTGAAATGCTTATTTTACAGGAATTGGTCTTTCGCAGTGCAGGACCGTACGCCGTAAGTAAATTACACCCAACCATTCCATCAAGCAAAATACAATAAACTTTGTTACATGTTATCATGTTAATGGAAGGTTCCATTAATTATCCTTTGTACGTGCAAATTTCAGGAGCTTGTCGTGAAGGAAGAAACGGGTGATATGTTTGGAGAATTGGGAGTGCTATTTAATAAGCCCCATGAATTTAAGGCTACAACAAAGATGTTTTCACAACTTCTAATAATTGGGCGCAGTACATTGATGGAAGTGTTGGAATCACATGTCGAAGACAGACAGATAGTTATTGCAAATCTATCTTAGATTCCACCTTAATTCATGCATGGCTGCGAGTGCATATACAGGATGAAGATAATCAATCTGATCCCGTTCCTTTAAACCAAATTAACTTATGCGATCAGCACAAGCATAAAATACTGTGTATTGCTGAGATTTGCAGACCGCGTATCCATAACAGCGAGTGGATCATTTTCTTTTTTGGCAGACGTTAATTTCTCCCATCAAAACTGAACTGGGAGTGTTGATAATCACATGCAGAAGTTAATATTGTAGCAGTTAGAAAATCACGATCCAAGAAATAAGGATCAGTTAGTTAGAACTTTGAGTTTAAGCTGTTTAGAACTTAGAGCATGTTCAGCTGTAGTTAAAATAAAATTTTAACTGTGAAATAAATTTCATATCTCCAAAATTGGTGGACTGATGGTCCAATCTGTTAAGAGTCTGATTTGTGGTTGATCTCTTTATTTTCTGTGATGTAAAACTCTCTATAAATGAGAGGTTTTGTAATCAGTTTGAATGAATCAATATTAAATCTCCTTCTCTGTTGTAACAGCTTTGCATAAATCAGTAAAAAAAGAATTTGAAATGATTGATTTGGGTTTGATGAGGTATTTCTTAGGTATTGAAGTTGTTCAGTCTGATAAAGGGGTTAACAATCTAAGTATGCCAAAGGGGTTAACAATCTAAGTATGCCAAAGATGTATTGAGAAAATTCAAAATGATGAATTGTAAACCAGCCCCAACTCTGGTTGTAACTGGAACAAAGCTTAGTGAAAGAGATAATAGGTCAAATTTTTATTCAACTTTTTTCAAGAGACTTGTTGAGAGTTTGATGTATCTCATAGCTACAAGGCCCGACATCATGTATGGTGTTATCTTAATCTCAAGATTCATGGACTCGCCAAAAGACACACATTGGCAAGTTGGAAAAAGGATACTCAAATATGTTGCAGGGACAAAAGAATACGAAATTCTATATTCCAAGACTAATGATTTTTCTTTGATTGGTTATACTGACAGTGATTTTGCAGGTAGTATTGATGATAGGAGGAGCACTTCTGGTTATGTCTTTCATTGTGGTACAGGTGCAATCTCATGGGCATCAAAGAAGCAACCCATAGTGACACTTTCATCAGTTGAAGCTAAATATGTAGCAGCCACATCAGCAACATGTCAAGTAATTTGGTGAAGGAGAATATTGAAGAATCTTTTGCAAGCACATGAGGGGCCAACACCAGTATTCTGTGACAATAAATCAGTAATTGCACTTCAAAGAACCATGTTTTTCACCAAAGGAGCAAGCAGCACATTGATGCGAGATTTCATTTTATCAGAGAATTGGTTAGCAATGGAGAAATTTATCTTGAGTTTTGCACATTTGAAGACCAGTTAGCTGATATTTTCACTAAAGTTTTACCCAAAGATAATTTAGAATAACTACGAGAAAATTTGGGAGTGATTGAAGCTGAAATTGCTAGTGGAATAAATTAAGGAGGAATGTAAGAAAACATAATTTCCTCCACCGCAATTATGTCTCCTATTTTCTCCATCGAATAAAGGAAGATGCATGTGTAAACTATTTTCTCCACATGCAAGTTGTCAACCAAATCTAAACCGCATTTGGCTTATTGTTCTCCACGTCTCATATTAGTTAGGAAATAGTTAAGATTGTTTTTCAAATAAAAATTTGAATGATTCTATTGTCCATGTAGAAAAAATTGAAACATTAGACAAGAATTATTTGTTCTGATTAAGTAAAAACAGGTTTTACAAGGACCCAAAACCTTTACAAAGTAATAAAGTTCAGCAAGTTTTACAAGGACCTGAAACCTAAAGAGTTAAAAATAGATATTCAACAAAGAGCAAATACAAGTGTGCCATGGCACCCAAAAAGGAAAGGAAATAGAAAACAAGCAACCGAACCAAAAAAGTCCCTCAAATATAGCAATAAACAGGGACAGGAAAAAAAAACCCCAGAGGGGCAGAGAAAGGGACAGCTACATTCCCTGCACAAGTTCCTCTGCTTCGATAATCATTATCTGCATGTTGTTGACCGAACTCTTGAGCTCCAAGGTGTCTTTGTCCTCCTTAGGACTGTTCTTCTCTATGCTTGCTCTAGTGCGCGATCCCAGGCCAATACCCTATTTGATCTCTCTACTCTCCTTCTCCTTGTTATCCATGTCCAGTTTTTCCATCAAAATCTGTACATGGCCACAGTAAGCTTTGAGACTAATAAGACATTGTTCCCCGATTGTTTTAACTGTAGCCTCCAACCTCTCCACTTTAGTAGTTAGATTCATGATCTTCGCATCACTACTATCTTTCTCAGCCCTGTCTTGGATATCTTTGATTTGTCTCTCCATTGTCCCCACTTTATTAACAAACTCCGCCTGGGCTTCAAAATTCCCTACCACTTCTTTCATTTAATTAAGACAAACAGCCACCGATTTTTCCCCAATTCCCATACTATTGAGAATGTTTATCTCAGCCTTTATAATATCAACTTGATTATTCAAATTATTCTAATCATTAATCAAATTGCTTACCAGTCCAGTGAAACCCACAATGCAATCTTTGTTGTCCACAAAAAATTGATGCTCCCCTATGTCCACATTGTCATGGAAATCACAATCCTTGCGCCCAGAATCTTCACCAGTTCTAGTATTCTTGTTGTCTTTCATATTTCCTTCTCCATGCTTATTTTCTTCAATTTTCTCCCTGAGACTGGTGTCTTCAATGACCTCATCTTTTCTCTCCTCCCTGTTTTCCCCCTTTCCCTTATCCTCTCAGTTCACCTCTATATTATCCTTTAAATCTTCCTCATCCGAGGTAAGATTAATTCTCCTCTTGCTGGAGTGGCTACTCTTACAGGAAATTTTAACTTTTTCCTTATCCTCCCCACATTTTCTTTTTTTATCCTCCCTTTTCACCTCCTCAATTTCAATCTTTGTTTTCAACTCCTCATTCTGAATCTTCTTCTTTGTTATCTTTTTACCCTTTTTCTTTCTGCTTCCCTCCCCAATCTCTTCATCACTATCCTTTTTTGTTTCTGACCCTTCAAAGTAGGGTTTCTTCTGGTTTTTTGAAACACCTTTTCTATTAGATTTAGGGGTTTTAAACCCTTTGGACTCCTCTTCACTCTTTGTTTCTTCCCCATAGATGCTATCATCTTCATCCCCATCGGTCTCTTCTTCATCCTTCAAAATATTCTGCCCTAAAGGCCTTTCCACTTTCTTAGTTTTTAGCACCTCGTATATGAGCAGCATAAGCCCTTGATGGGATGCATGATCCCCCTTCGGATCTTTCTGTAAACTAGAAATGGTAGCATCTAACAAACTAAGCAAATAATAAGGTAAACTAACTTTAACCTTATGCCTAAAATGGTTTAATAACATGAAATGGTGCCCATACGCCCTAGTAAACCTACCATCAAGAGTGACATAGATGATGATCACATATAGGACATACCTCCATGGTCTAGAAATGCGCTTCAGATTATGGTAGGAAGCATCAATCTTGACCAGTCTGTTCTTTTCCTTCTCATTTTCCAGGAAAGTCTCCCAAGCTTTATCCAAGATTCTAGTCTATCTCGATAAAACTTAATTCCATCCATACCCATTCCCGTAGCTTCAACAATGATCTCCTTTGTTACCTCCATATACTGATCACCAACCAAGACCTTGCCCTCTTTCCAGGATTTCATAAATATCCTAGTGATAGAAGCATTCCTGCCATGGAGCCATTCCAGAAAAATAGCCAGCCCACCCTCTTTCACAATCTTCCAAACTCTGTGCTTTTTCTTCCAATTATTGTAGTTAACAGGCTCAACCCTTTTCTTATTTCCGCCTATTTTATTACTCTGGTTGCAACAAATATTTCTATTATGGCTATTACTAATGCCAAAATAAGTTTTACGCAGAGCCAAAAAGACCCAGAAAGCGTACCAAATCCAGCTCGCAATCATGAATGAGTACTTATACCTTCGAAGGCAATAATGACACATCACCTCCATATTAATGATTTTAAAACAACTTACCATTTTTAATTATTTTTTTGACGGCTCCTCAATCGATCACTCTCAAGCAATAATTTTGCTTGAATTGGCATGTCCTTTCCATCATTCCACTATGCCACCTCATCACTCTTATAAGCAATATTAGCCACCCAGTCAGCAATGTTATTTGCCTCCCGATAATTATGTGTAATAATACATTTTTAAAAAGAGTGAATAATATCTTTAACTTTTTGAATAATGTTATAAATAGTCTATGAATCAGGAGTATCATTATTTAAATACTTGACTATGTTGAGAGAATCCCCTTCTAACCAAACTTTAGTGCTACCTTTCTCTTTAGCTAAAATAAGACCCTGAAGAGCCGCACAGGCTTCAGCAAGATGATTCATTTGATTACCAATAGGAATAGCTTTTATACCTGTACAGACACTATTTTCATCTCTGATGACAATGCCACACCCTGCCACCCTCATATTGCCCTTAAAGGCACCATCAAAATTGATTTTCTGCCATCCCTTCGGGGGACAATCCCATCTAGCATGCTCTCTTTTTGTTTTGTTATCATTTTTTTTGGAATTGCCATTGATTTTCTAATTTTTTAATAGGGTAATATCATTCTCCTATGGAGGTTCCAACACTCTATCTTGTAGCATAATATTCTCTTTTATGGCTCTCTTAATCTTAAAGAAAACCTCCTTCTCACTATTCATTTTATCTCTGAACACTCTATCATTTCTTTCTCTCCACCCCCCCAGCAAACATGGGGGAGGACAAAATTCCAAATCTTAACAACAGTGTCATGCTTTGATGGATAGATCCAAGATTTAAAAAGACTCTCCATACTATCAGGAAAAACCCACTCAATATTAAGGATCTGGAAAAAGAAATCCCAAATATTTCTGACAAAGGGGCAGTGGGTGAAGATATGTCCCGCACTTTCCTCCTCTTTCTTGCATAGGTAGCACCTATTAACAATAGTCATACCTCTTTTTCTGAGATTGTCAGTGGTCAAAATTTTATTTTGCATCATTATCCAGAAAAAACATCAATTTTAGGGATGAGGTTTTTATCCAAACTTTCGCCCAAAAAGGCTCAATAAGGTCTTCAAACTCCAGATGGTACAGAGAAGAGACAGTTAAGTTACCATCAGTACTATGTTTCCAAACAATCCTATCCTCTTCCTCAATCAAATTGATTGAGTTGAGAATTTTGTTAAGATGTCCCAATCTAATATCGATGATGGATAAATCTTTCTGTGATCCCTTTCCCAATAGTCTTCAACTTTCATTCTAAATATAGTTTTACACTGATTCTCAAAGATACTCCATTCAGGGCACTCCTTGAGGGGGGTATGAAGAAGCCACTCATCTTCCCAAAACAGAACCTTGCTACCATTACCCACTTTCCACTTAATTCCTTTTTTGATTCTGTAAATGTTTTTCATAACATTTTTCCATATGAAAGACCCAACCCTCTCCCTGTCCTCATTCAAAAATGCTTCAAGATTAGGCTTGTCCTTGTTATACTTGTTATACTTGTTATCCCATATGAGAGTCCATTATCCTTTTGAGTTATAATACCTCCATATTAATTTAGTAAGGAGATTCTCATTCAAGTTCTTAATTCTTCTTAGCCCTAAGCCACCTTTCTTAATCAGATAGCAAACTTTGTCCTAGGCTATAAGCGCTATCCTTTTTTTTTCCATCCCTGTCCACAGAAACTATTTTTGAATTTTTTCAATAGCTTCACCATACTTCTTGGGGATTTTAAAAATGCTCAAAGCATAAAGAGGAAGACCTTGGAGGGTTTCTCTGAGAATCTAGATTTTACCCGCTTGACTTAGCAGCATCCCTTTCCATCCCGCAAGATTACTGTGAAATTTGTCCACTAAGGAGTTCCAAAAAGTATCAAGAGGGTCCAAGCAGAGAGGGAGATGAAGATAAGTACCAGGCATAGTCCCCAAATCACGCCCTAAAATCCTTATGATTCTCATCTTTCTTCTGTCAGGGACATTGAAGAGATACACCGAACTCTTTCCCCAATTTATAATTTGGCCAGAAGCTTTCCCATAATTAGTCAGAGCTTTCTTAATATTGCTAGCATTTTTAACCGAGGCTTCTCCCATAATCATCGAATCATCAACAAACTGTTGATGAGAACAAACTTGGTTATCCGTAGATGGGTATAACCCTTTAATGTCTCCTTTCCTCACCTGATTCTCCATATACCTTCCCAGGCATTCAGCCATAACAATGAATAGGACAGGGGATAGGGGATCCCCCTGTCTTAATCCCCTTGAAGATTTAAAGAATGAGGTAGGAGACCCATTAACCAAAATCAAAAAAGTAGCCAAAGAAATAAGCTGTAAAATGAGATCAGTACATTTTTTGTTAAATCCAAAAGCCATTAGGACTTGCATCAAAAACTCCCAGTCCACTCTGTCATAAGCTTTAGACATATCCAGTTTCAAAAGAAGACCATCCTTCCTAGACATCACAAGAGAATGAACATTTTCATGAATTGTAATGATAGAATCCAAGATTTTTCTCCCAGGCACAAAACCATTTTGTTTCCATGAAATCAAACAGGGGAGAATCGCCAAAATCCTTAGTAGTAAGAACCTTAGAAATAGTTTTGTAAACAGAGTTGCACAGACTGATAGGTCTAAATTGATCCATCTTATCAGCTCCCTATTTCTTGGGGATAAGGGCTATAAAGGTTCCATTCAGCTCCTTCAGAAGTTTTCTGGTTCCAAAACTCTCTTTAACTACATTGGTCACTTCCTTTTCAATAATATTCCAGAATGATTAGAAAAAGAACATAGGAAAACCATTCGGCCTAGGGGATTTTTCTCCCTCAAAAGAAAAGACAGCCTTTTTAATATCAGAGTTATAAGGGATAGCATTGAGCCCGGCATTCTGATTTTCATTAAGAATGCTTGGAATGCACTTCAGAAACTCCCTTTGTTCATCCTTGTCGAGCTCACTGTACTTTTGCAACAAATTTTGAAAAAAAAATTTAGCCTTCGATCTGATTGCCTCCTCATTATTAGAAATAGTTCCACTAATGTTGAGCTTAGAAATCCTGTTAGCCATTCTGTGTTTTAGCATAGTCATAAAGAAATACTTAGTATTTCTATCTCCCTCCTTCAAGAAAATCTTTCTCGATCTTTGTCTCCAAAAAGTTTCTTCTTTTGCAATAATGTCATACATCTCGACCAACTTCCCATTCTCTTGATCTCTTGAAATATAATCATAACCATCCTTTTGGATGTTGTCTTGGATTTCCTTAATCTCTAAACTGACAATGGCCTTAGTAGTGAATATATTGCCGAAAGTCTCTTTGTTCCAAGCTTTGATATTATCCTTGACATTTTTAAGTTTGTTAGCTAGGATGAACATGGAAGTACCCTTAATATTTATTTTCCACCATTCATCTATCCTTTGTTCAAGTTGTGGGTGCAATGTCCACATTTTCTCAAATCTGAATGGAAAGTTTCTTTTCTTATTAATTGGGTCCGCCAGAAAGGTTATGGGATTATGATCTGATCCTACCCTTATATGAGATAATAAAGAACAGTAATAATGAGTGAACCATTAATTAGTAATGAGATCCCTATCTAGCCTAACTTGAATGAGGTCCTTACCATTTATTCTATTAGTCCAGGTATATTCAGTTCCTTGTAGCTCTATGTTATGAAGAAAATGACAGTCAACAAAATTCATGAGGTCCATCCTGCTGTCCAAGTTAGATTGGCTTCCTCTAGTTTTTTCCTTTTCTCTTAAGGGGGTGTTGAAGTCTCCCATAAAAATCCATTCTTCATTAATAAAGGAATTTCTAAAAGAAGACAGCTGCTTCCAAAAGACTTCTCTACCTTTTTTAGTATTGGGAGCATAAATATTAGTCAAAACCCAAGAGGTATTGTCCTTCAAATGCCTAAACCTGACACAAGCTACATTATCTCCTTGATATATAAAATCCCATTTTATTATGTCTTCATTCCATATAGTAGAAATGCCCCCAGAAGCCCCATTAGAGTCACCCCCACAAGTTATCCCATTCTTTAAAAATCTAAGCTTTTCTACTTTATCCTTGAGAATTTTTGTTTCTTGAATCAGAAAAATATCTGGTCTATTATCCCTAATCATATTCCTAACAATTTCCTTCTTATGGGAATTATTCAATCCCCTAATATTCCAAAAAATAATCTTCATGATTTAACAAAGGATCCTACCTCCAGAATCCGCTGGCTTCCATCCGCAATGTTCTTTTTGGCCTCCTTATTTCTCGCCTTCTGGTTTGACGGCCTCCTTGGCAAAGAAATAATAGCTCCCACATCTCCATTTCTACTACTTCTTGTTGCTACCTTTCTACTTGGTGGCTCTTTGTCCTTCTTTCCTTTTTTTTTCTCCTAGAGTTTCTTTCTCATCTTTCATTTCACTCTGTTCCCCCACAAGGATTTGGCTTATCTCTGTAGGGTCCCCCCAATTAGGTGTTTCAGTATCATGATTTCTTCCTCCCTTAGGAGTCATTTCCAATTGGTTAAGGGTCTCTTGATTCACCATCGTTTCCTACATTGTTTTTGCTGCTCTTTAGTATTTTCAACCACTTCTTGAGTATCAGACTTTGGGCTCCCTTCCTATTGTTTATCCTATTTCTCCCCATTAGGATCTACCATTTCTTCAACTTCTATATCCACTGTTACTGTTTCCATAATCTCCCCTTCTTCCACTTGGGCTTCTTCTATATCGTTTTTATGTTCCTCATTTTCACCTTTCTCAGGATCCTTATTATTTGTAAGAATTATTGCAATAGGTTTGGATATCACTGTATTTCCCAGTAAAGAATTATTAATAGTACTACATTTACTATCTTGTCCCTTTTTCTCTTTATGTTGGCCTTCCCTTGCTATCTCTCTTCCAGCTTTGATAATCCTCCCTACAAGAATCCATTTCTTACTATTTTTCTGGATAACTTTTATCGGGCACTTCTTTGCCCAGTGTCCAGCTTTCTTGCAGTAAAAAGATGCAAAAGGGATTGTTTCATATTCAATAGCTTTCTCCCACGATCCCAATTTAGAGTTTAGAATTATTTTCTATGGCATATCAGTATCTTGTGTTATGTTGATACAGATCCTTGCGTAGGTGAGTCTTCTCCTAGAGGCAGTAACATTATCTATAGAGAGAAGTTCTGCAAATGAGTTAGCTATCCCTGCAAATATGTCCTCCAACAAGTATTCAAGAGGAAAACCATGGAGCTTGATCCATATAGGGACCTGACTAACAGCTTCCTCCTCGAAGACTAAATTGGGACGCCATTTCTGGAGAATAAGAGTGTTTTTCCCAATCATCTAGGGCCTGTTGCATAGGACATTCATTCTATCTTCCTCACAAGATTAAAAAAAAGACATGCATCCCTTTGCCATGGCTACCACATCAAATTGCCCTTTCATACCCCATCTTCGAGATACGAAGGCCCTCGCCACTTCAATATTTGGTCTAACCCCTAAAAATCTTCCAAAAATCTTCCAACAAGAATATTGTTTGTTATTTCCCACCATTAGTGGTGATAAATTTGTTCCACGAAGTAAGAGTTTTGAAGAGTCTAGAAAATTCTAAATATGCTAAGAAGATTCTTTATAAATGATTGAAGTGTAATCTAATTTGGTTTTATAAAAAAGTAGATTATATTTTATCCTATTTGTTGTAGCAAATCTGCTTTCTGGTGTTTATGTTTATTATTTGATATTATATGAATGATCCTCTGCCTTCATTTCTAAATTACAACTTATTTATAAATGAAACTCGGTAAAAATAGTGTATGTTCAAACTCTTGAATGTAGTATGACTTATCAACACATGAGACAATATTGAAATATTATTGTCGTGTAAAAATCTGTAAATCTACTTTCGACTTTTAAATATATAATTGTATTGTATTCCTCATGAATTAATGGAAACTATTGTATTTGGCTAGAACATGCTACGTTTCTTAAGCCTTAGTAATTGTTTGGACAACTATATATATATATATATATTCTTTATAAGCTTTGTGAGATATGAGAATAAATGGTCATCATCGAATCATGGAAAGAAGAAGGGGAAAGCTATTAACTAGCTGGATAAAATGCTAATGTCTCCTTTTTATTAAATCAAAGTTTCTTTGTTTCTTCAGTTTATTAGGATTGCTTGGCAACAAAGTTGTTGATTTCTAAATTGGAAAATTGTTTTCTTGCACCAGTATTTTAGTTTTGTCTTGCTTCAATTTGGCAAAACAGACTTATTGGTTATCGTAAACAATCACTAGAAATTTGATTCCCAATACATGCTTAGTATTGGTTTAGAATAGTCATATTTCCAATTCAAAGATATCTAAAATGTTAACATTTTTGCTTACACTTCTTGATAGTATATCAAAGAACATTATGAGTTGAATGATATATAATAACAAAAACAGTTTTTGATCTTTGTGTGGTCATTAGTTTCTCTTGATCTTTTTATGAAACTTTGTATTTTCAGAGAATATAAATTTTTTAAAGATCAGAGATTGCAGTCATTCAAACATTTTAATTGTTTTTTTAAAACAGATTTATTTTTAGCTAATTCTTACGAGTCTCTTATTCCTCATCTTAACCATAAGTGAAAATGCATATTTTGCTCCAAATTTTTGGATCAAAATGAGTGTTCAGATATGGAAGTCAAAAGCTGATTTTGATACTCAAGTAATAACCTAAAAAAATTTACATTGCAAGTTACCTATCAGAGATAGATTGAAATGTATAATGATCTAGTCATTTAACTACCCTTATTGGTCACGTTTGAGAACATGAAACATATATTTTGAGACTATATATTTGTTAAAACCAACTGTGTTTTAAACATTTTCTCTTATGAGCCAAATTAGAAATAAGCTATTTTTTATTTTGGTATGTAAACAATATTATTGTTGATTCTAAATTATTTTAAAACATATATATGAAAACTGTTGATTTTGTTTAGCTCAGAAGGTGGAGTGGAGTTGTTTTAAAGCAACTTGAGTTGGATATTAAACATGAAAAATATTAGTGATTCATTTATATATAACATGAAAAATATAATTAATATATTTTTAGCTCAGAAGGTGGGGTGGAGTTGTTTTAAAGCAACTTGAGTTGGATATTAAACATGAAAAATATTAGTGATTCGTTTATATATACACATATATATATATATAACATGAAAAATATAATTAATATATTTGTTAAGTCGGCTAAGCTTAACCACTACCTTTCTTGGATTAGACATGTTGTTTCCTAAGAGGGTCGACCCTTGGTGA